>CAJVPV010002792.1:0-12343 GCA_910591835.1 Acaulospora morrowiae
GAAGGCGGCGTGAAAACTGCGTAATCCGGTGGCGAGTCATCGATATCTATAATCACTTGTTGATTGTTTGTGGTTGAGGTTGAAACCATGTCGAGGAATATAAACTTCTTGCTGAATAAACAAACTTTTTATTTGGGATACACACCGAAAACAGATTTACATAATAATGTAAGTCACACGGATTGTATAATATTATGTAATTTCATATTGCATGAAAGAATGTGATCGTTCGTGATCGTTCATGATTGACAGATTATATATGTACATGATCTACATAACAATACATTTATTTGCAAACAATTTATTTTATCAAAACATTACTTGTGAAATTAAATACAGTATCACGGTTGTTTTCTTGACCAATTTCGTTGAAATTCAAAATTTGCATCCATATCCCTAATTAAATAGACAATATTAAATATAAAAATATATAATTACATTTATTTTATTGTTAAATTTAATTATAGCAATTGTTATTATTATTATTATTTTTATTTTTAAACCCGCAATCAGGCTGGTATCGATTTATATCTAACAATTATAAATTTATGATGATTAAACAAAATATATGTATATTTTTAAAGTACTATTATAGAGATATAAGATAAAATTTAGTTAGAGAAAAATAATATTTATTTTATAATATAAATTTATTTATAAATTATAATTTTACTTTTAAAATTAACAAGTAATATTTGTTATAAAATAATATTAGTATATATACTTAATATATAATATTATTAATTAAATTAAATTAATGTTATTTTTATTTTAATAATAATATTTTTATTAGATTTATTTAAATTATAATCTTAAATTTTATTTTTTTATTAAATAATTATAAAAAAAAATTTTTTTTAATATACTGTATATACTTATATATATATATATATATAATTAGTTTAATTTTCAAACAAATTAAATAAAATTTTTAAAAGTTTTATATAAATTACTTAAATTATATATAATATAATATAATTATAATTATAATTATTAAATTATATTATAATAAGTTTAACAGAAATTTTTTATTTAAGTTTTCAAATATTAAAAATATATTAAAAATAAAAAAATAAAAAAATAAACATTTTTAAATTTATTTATTGTATTAATTAAACGAATTTATTTTTCAACTATTATTTAATATATTTTAAATAATTTATAATTATATTCAATATAAATTATTATGATTATTATGATTATGTTTATTGTTAAGATAATATATAAAAAGATATCATTTGAACTTATTTTAGTAATAACAATAAAATTAAAATTTTTATTATAAAAATT
The DNA here is from genome assembly GCA_910591835.1 of Acaulospora morrowiae. Lineage (NCBI taxonomy): Eukaryota > Fungi > Glomeromycota > Glomeromycetes > Diversisporales > Acaulosporaceae > Acaulospora > Acaulospora morrowiae. The sequence continues at coordinate 1,291 of CAJVPV010002792.1, forward strand.
TTTATAAAAATTTAATTACAAATAAAAAAGCCAAATATAAGATCACATAAGTAATAAACAAGAAAATATCCAGTACAATTGCTAAATACTAATCCATAATCATATTTAGGAGCATATTCAGATCACGCAAAAAAATGAGTACATGCCAAGAATATCTTAGATATACCGGTTAACAATTTGGTTATAAAAGTCGACTAATTTCGTGTCACCAATCTATACGTGTATTAATCAGTGATTTTCATTACAATTTTTAATTGCCTTTATTTGTTATTATGAAAAAGTAAGACGCGTATTAGCGTCGAAACTAATAGAAAAATCAAAAATACATCTTCCGATTCTCTCCCTCTTTCCGATCCAAAATATCACCAACAAGTCTATTATAATCCTCATAACTTTTCATGTTCCTAGTCCACTTTTCGCTCATATTCTCTTGACCATAACTATTCACAATTGTCAACTCTTCAAGGTAATCTTTATGTTTCTTCCAGTACTCTGAAACCGACGGAAATTGACAAATTATTTTAGCCAAGTAAATTTCCACTATCCTTGTGTCTTCGTCATTTGTATTCTCGATTTCCAGCCTTTTCATTTCCATTTCTTGCTTTAGCTTGTTCACTTCCCATAAATAGTCATCCGCTTTAGACCGATAATTACTGGCATACAGGTAAATAATAACTCCTACGAGTAACAAAATCCCATATACAATTATCATGATAGCATGATGAGTGTTTAAGTAAAAGCTTCCCAGGAGATCCATCATTTCGAAAAATACAAGTATGCTGAAGCAAACGAAAAATCCCTTTACATATGAAAAATATACTTTCGCTTCTCGATCCCACTTTTCAAATTCTGTTTGGATCCTTTTAATTTCTGTAACATTAACGGGAAGTAAATCCTTCGCTTTAGAAATACTTTCCTTATGCGTCTTGATGCCCTCAAGAATATTCCTTATGGATTTTAAATTATAATCATAATTTTTAATCAACTCGTCAATAATTTCCTTTTTCTTCTTCGAGTCCTTGATTAATTCCTTCGAAATGGCCATTAGATGAAGAACTTCTGAAACATCGGTGATTTGAACTTTTATACTATCGATGAATTGAATCACTTTCTCAGCATGAGCTATGAGCTGTTTGGTGTGTTTAAGAGATTGTAAGGTGTCGAAATAAAAGTATCCATCTAGAATATTAATCTCCCTAAGTTTTCCTTTGAGAAAGATGTCGCCTGTAGTGAATTTGCAGTTGCTGAATAGTTGTAGGATCGAGGATATGGACTCTTGGATTTGTTTCTGCGGTTCACCATCTCCTTCCGGAAGAATGAATTGATTATCTGAGGAGGATGAGGCGAAGGTGGATGCGGTTTTTTGAGTTTTTTCTGTTTGAATGTCATCGTCAACTTCAATAATGATTCGAAATGTATCTCGACTATCTGCTTGATCGCCTGTATCGGAGAGGACTTTCATCTTTGGTCTCGATTGATCGGGTGTTTTTTTTTTTTTTTTTGCAAACTACGTACTTGTTAATAAATGGAACTGTTTGTGAAATATTCTCACGGCAATCCAATTTTGAGAAAAAAGCATATGATATGTGCGTTTTGAATGTCCGTTTCCGTCGCGCTCCCTAATTAAACTCCTCTTGCATGTGATTGGCTACACAAAGTTTATGGTAAACAAGTAAATAAGATTAAAGTTTTTACTTTACTTTTAAAAAGTTATATCTTTATGACAACGTAAAAAATTTATTCTATTATTTATTTATCTATTAATTAAATGCGTTAATAATAAATTAATAATATCGTTATAAAATAACTATTTAAAAAATATTTACAATATTTTTAATTTTTCAATTGTTTTTTTTTTGTTTGAAAATAATAATTCAAATAAATTATTTATATATAAAAAAAAATCAATTAGTTAATTAATTTATAGTATTGATAAATAATAATAAATATTAAACTTGTAAATAATTGTTATAATATTAAAAAATTTAATATATTATACTTGAATAAAAAAATTCAATAATAATAATAATTTATAAAATTTAATTAATCAATATTTTTTCTATTTAATTGATTATTAATAATTATAAATAAAAATTTATAATCCATAAGTTTATAGTATAATAAATAGTAATTCTGAATTATTAAATATATTATTTATTTCTAATTTAATATTTATAGATAGCAAAATATAACAGATTTTTTTTTATATATAAATTAATTAATTATTTTATATATTTTATATTTGATTAATTAGATTTTAATCAAATAAGTTATATATTGTAAAAATAAAACTTTTAATTTTTTTATTAATATAAATTAATTTGATTTGATTATAAAAAAAAGTATTATTTAAAAAAAACTTTTGATTAATTTTATAAAACATCTATTAATTAAAAACTAATCAATAAACTTTAAAAACAAAATAACTTTATTTTAATAAAAAATTTTCAATTAGTTTTGATAAGTAAAATTGAACAAATATCTATTAAGTTAATGGTTAACTGTTTTCAATATATTAATAGTTGAAATATTATAAGAATTTTATTAAACAAATTTTTAATTTATTATTTAGTTACTATTTACAAGTTGATTCAGATTTTATAAAGAATACATATAAAACTTGATACTTTATATTTAATGAAATTATTGAAAGTTTTTTCAATTTTAAAAAGTGATATTTTATTAATAATTGAATCAAATACTTAATTAGAAATAAAGTTTTTAAAAGTATATTAATCATACCAAAATTAATTTAAGATAAAAAATTTTAATTCAAGAATTTTTTTAAAATAATTGTTAATAATTTCAATAAGCTTGTCAAAGTCTTTATATAGTTTATTTTTATCTAAAAAAATTAATAATCAAATAATAGTTTTAAATTATTTAAAGTTTTTTTAAAAAGTATTTATTGGTTTTTATTAAATCTGAAATAGTTTTCTTTAATGTTTTTTTGTAACTCTATAAGAATAATTTTATTTGATTTGATAACTTTTTTATTAATTAAAATTCTTTTTATTTTTTTTAAGGATTTCAAGATAGATATATTAATGGAGATTTTATTATATATAATTATTATTAAATAATAAAGTTTTAATACTGGAGTTTTTAAAATTCTTAGGGATTTAATTGTTGTTTTAATTAATTTAAAAGCTATAGTATAATATTAAAATGAATTTTTTTTATATTTGGAATTAAACTGTCTTATATATGATTTGAATTTGTAATATAAACATTCAATATTTTTTTGTATTTGCTTCTTAAAGATATATGAAATTAATATATATTAATAAAGAAAAAGATCCTATCCTATTAGATCTATATTCAAATCAATTAATAATAATTATTATTTGCTTGTAATTGAAGGAAATAGTATATTGGTTAAAAGCTTTATAACTTAAAATTTTGTTAATCAAATTGTAAGTAATTCAGGTAAATTTGATCAATTCTGGATATATTTGTACTTGTTATATATATAAAGTTATGAATCTTGTTAATAACTTTAACAATATTAATAAATTTGTAAATAAATTTATAAATAGTTTTCTTGTATAATATAATAAATATATTTATAGAAAAAGAATTAATATTCACTTTTTTCTATTCATATCAAATTTTCTTTTTTGAAAATATTCTTCAAGAAAAAACAAATTTATTTTTACTTAACAAAAACCCTTCAAGCTTTACAATCCCCAAGTCCCAAAGTCCAGAACAATTACAGAATAATAAAGGTATATCAAATATATACTCTAACACTTCTTTATTTTTGCTCAAATAGGAAAGACAAGTATTTGCTTATATCTAGAAAAATACAAATCAGAAAAACTGATTCACAGTTAAATCTTAGGAAGTCAAGTTCACTATTACCCTTATAATTAGGCCAATATCAGATTAAATACTTTTTTTGATATTGCAGGAACCTTTAGGTAACCAGATTTATCTGATAAATCAAATATCCTTGTTACTATCTTAAAGGTTAGAAGGATTTCAAAGCTTTTCATCATCTAAACAAAATAAAATTTTTCTTAATATACATATAATTGGCAAATAAACCAAAATCAACAAATCTTATTCAAAATCTCAGTTACACAAACATGTCTTCCAATTTAACAACAACATTTAAAAATAGCATGCGACAGACACAATAGCTGTTTATAAAATAGTACATATTAACAAGTTCTAAAAATAGCATGTGTCAACAAGTTCTAAAAATAGCATGCATTAACCAAAGCAACTTTATTCAAAGATCTATATTCAAATTTATTAAGAAACTTTAACACATGTCTCCTAGTTACAAGTCATTAAACAAATCATCTCAAAACACTATATAAAATACATATATTTCTAAACAATAAATATATAAACAAACCATATGCCTCTAGGACATAATGTTAACATCAAATCAAAACATACCTTCAGACTATGCTGCTTAGCAAACAGTATCTCTAAAGTCTCAACATGACACCAACCTATTATTTGACATAATTCTTATAGACAAAACAAGATATTACATATCTATTATTTATCAAAACAAGATATCACATATCTATTATTTATCAAAACAAGAATAATGAAATTATTCTTACAGAATTCTCCAGGATACAAACAATTCCTCTGCTCAGAAATTATCTCAACAGGTGGCTTATACTTATATCCAATATTTCCAAGCCAGACTCTTCAAATCTATCATTATTTCAGATAGAATTTTCAGTCATAAATAACAATGAAAATCTTCTTGTATAGGTTTCAATTCTCAAGGAAAAATCTTTATATCTTTTGAATAAATTTCAAGATTTTTACAATTCACTTCAAAAGTTTTTTGTCAAAAATGGTCAGCTTAGAAATAAAGTCTTTCAAAAGATAATAGCAAAGGAATGAAACTACTCCAAACATATTCCCTAGAACATAATACAGGTTACTAAAACTGGTATCAAAAAACAAAAAACTTTTTCTCTCACAAAAACATATCAACTCATTAATATAAGTCAAGTATTCCTTTATTTGCTAGCCAGTATAAAGTTATCTCTATCCACAAACTCTCCTATTGATTCTCAAGGCCAGTTGACTAGCCCTTCAATTATCAATCAGAATTTATTATCAGTAATAATCTCCAGCCAATCAGATCTTGGCCAATCAAAAGACTTACAGTTAGATAATTCAATCCAGCAAAATCAACTATCCAATCATAAGAACTTTTCCTTACAAGAACCTTATAAAAATAATTTCTCAATTTCTATCAATTTAAATTTCCTTATTTCAGAAAACATAGAAATGGAAAATACTACAAGTTTCTACCTTTATTAAGAAAAAGAAAACATCTTTAATATCCAAGTATCAATCAGTCCTATTATTTCATCTATTATTTACAACTTTCAACAATATAACAATTCCATTATTTCAATATCTTGCTCTCTTTCACCTATTTACTCAAAATTACAAAAACTCTTTCAACAGTCTGAATTATATATGTAATGAAATTGAATTCAACCATTTTTCAAAAACTGTATTATAATAGAATTACTAAATAATATATAGTAAATAATTGGAATTTATATTTAATTCGAAATTATATTGTTAATCAAATTTCCTTTTATAGTAATATGACCACATATATGATCTGAATATAAAAATTCATCAACCTATAGAGAAAAAAATCCAGCTTTTAGCAGCAGCCTTCAGGAAAAAAATAAAAGTTGCTTCCAAAAGATTATGATTATATAAAGATAATCTACATCTAAAGATAGGTCCCTAAATTATTTGTAAGGACATAATTCAAATGTCCCTTACTATTAAAAATTTACATTTCTATATTAAAGAATAAAAAAAAACTATCTATAAAGGTTCTTTATAGTTTTAAGCATCTATACAAATCATTTCTGGAATTATGTCCCTATTGAAGTAAAGAGCTAGGAATTATGTCCTCTAGGGGACGTGAACATAAAGGGACGTAAATTTTATATGCTAAATACTTTAGGGACCCATCTTTACCTACATCGACATTTTTTTCCACTCTATTAAATTACCAAACTAGAAAACTCTAAACAATATGTCTAGTTAACACACTCTGTACAGCTCTTTCAGAGATACAATATCTGAATACAATAATAACTTAGTTGTAAGGAACAATGGAAAAATTGTTAAGAAAACTACAACTATCAAGAAAATCATTCCATTCAAGAGACCAATGCCAATCACCAGCAGAAAAATGGATGTAACACAGGAAATGAATATCCTGAAGCACAAATACCTGAAGTCTATAAGTATGCTAGAAGCAGATACAATTGACATCAGCATAGAAGGAAACCTTTTAGATACAGGGGATAGTCGATACAACAGCCAAGAGTATTCAGAAACAAGACAGACAATAAACCCAGAGCACACAGATAAAATGGAAGAGGAAAAAAAAAAAAGAAGAAAAGGAAAATAGAACTTTTACCTATGCCAAGAAAGAGAAAGGAAAAGTATCAAATACATTAGTTCAAGGCAACAATAACAGTATCAACAACATCAACAGCAATGACAACATCAATAGCAACAATAAAAACATGAACACACTTCGCAGTGACAAAGTATTATTTACACTTGACCAAGTACCTGGAAAAGACAACCAAGAAAAAATCTGATTCATTTGGGAGAGAATGGCAAGTAGGATCTCTCTCAAACATGTCAAAGTGAAAAGCCAACAGGAGAACCAAACATTGTAGCTATTTTCAATAACTATACAGATGCTGAGGAAGTATACATATATCCAATCTCAGAGTTTGAAAACTCCAAACCAAGATTAGCACTGACACTCAACACATATGAAACCAATCGCAAATCAGTTAGAATCTGGAATATCCCCCAACACTTTTTCAAGAAAGATATCACAACAGGATCCATCAAATTTGATTCTATTGAGTACATCCAGATGTAGATAACAGGACTATACAAGTCAGTGGTAGTAACCTTTACCCACCAATCAGACTATAACATAGCCATAAATAATTGATCAGTAATAATAGAGAGTATAATAATGAGAATACTTCCATTCTACTATACAAGAGAAACAAGACTAGAAAGAGATGAATTTAGTTTTACACTAACCAAGTTTCTAGACTTGATAATAGCTCAAGACCTTAGTAATATCATGCAATAAGTCAGTACCAAAGTGTGTTACACACTGCAAACAAATGAAACATTTAGAAGGTTCGCAAGTTTAAATTTTGTCTCCTAGGAGAACCTTATCAAAGCAACAGCAAACAACATTGATTTCAAAGGATACAAGCTCACATGGGCAGCCAGAACAGTGAAACTTTGCCACTATTGTAGGGACACTCAACACATAATCACAAATTGCAACGTTAAATCCCCAGACAATGTTCGCACAAAACATGGGACACTTCCCAGAGACAGATTCTCCACATATTGAAAGAAAATACACTACAACAAAGGAAACCAGTATAGACATAATGGCTCCAATAGAAATTACGCTAACATAACTCGAGGGACCAACATGCACTGCCCCTTAAACAGTGTGCTCCTTGCCCTCATCCACCACATACAAAAAACAATAACTGAAGTACAACATTAGATAAGTCAACTAAAGAAAAGAGTTAGCATATTAGAGAAAGATGCAGCATACAGACACATGAATGAAATGAAAGAAAACATGGAATCCATCTCTGACTTCACAATTTTCACAACAGAACAACTAACTGAGACAGAAGACATCTAAACAACTCAAAGTTGGATCAACAAAAAACTCAACAAAATAGAAAAAACAATAGCACAGTTCGCCAAACTCTTCAGTAACAATCTTTTAGATCAAAACAGCCACCCAACTCGACTAGTCTTCAACAATGAGTAATAAACAAAGCATAAGCAAACAAGTCCCAAAAGAGCATGAACACAACAATGGATCATAAAAAATAAAAGATAAAAGCATGAAAGCAGAGTGATCAAACGTAAACTTGCGACTAGTGATCTTAGTTGGTTAAAATTTTTTCAATCGATTAGTTGTTTTAATTATAATCAACTAGTTGCAACTAAAAATTCCTATACTCTGATTGGTTAATTTTAAACTTTTCAACTAATGATTTGTAACACTACTTGCGACACAACACTGACTTGCTATTACTCAAAGTCACTATAACCAACATAAGAGGAATTAATGATAATAGTAAAAGAGACATCTGGTTATGGAAACAAACAGCAAAGCTTAAAATGAAAAATATTGGAAAAATAACCTATATACAACATACTGGATATCTGGCATACAACAGATAGGGGAAGGAGTCAGAATAAGTATAAAAACGCACATCTCGAAAAGAATCATATGAAAACAGATGATCACAGGAAGGGCAATCTGCCTCAACCTAACATTCCTCAGGAAAAAATACCTCAGAATAATCAGTGATACTTATATACAATTCTGTTAAAAGAGCAAAACTTGAAATCGAAATAAACAAATGGTTAGACAAAGCAAATAAAGACAATTGGGAAGTCATTTTGGGGGAGACCTAAATAATGTATACAAACCCTCGCTAAATAGATTCTCTCCTAATAAAAAAAACAGAAAGATAGATGGCATAGCAACAGCTTATTAATTAACAATCTAATAACAGTAGAAATGATAAATACATTCAGAAATGTATACCTGCTTAGGAAAGAATACATATGGGAGAACTCAGCATATAGCAGAAGTAGAATAAATCAGATATGGACCACAAACAAAGGCAGTAATATAATAACAGCCACAGACATTCTCTCCCACCTAAGCAGATGCACAATATAGACCACAAGATTATCACAACATATATTATCTTCCCCAAGTTGCACACAAACAAACAATCAAACAAAAGAAAACTACCAAATACAAGATACAACTGGGCCACAACCAAATCACACAAGTGGAAGGCATGGACAGAGAAGATTGACAAAAAATGTACAAAGGCAGCCAACACCTGAAGAAAGAGTATACAGATAGATATTAACACCTAGTGGAACAAACTAAGAGATATTATTCTCATGACAACCAATAAGCATATAAGAAAAGTCAAAAAACATAAATGTTACAGCAGAAACAAAGAAGTAACAATCAACGCAGCAAATGCAATTGGCTTTATAGGTATATCGCAGATCATACAGGGAGCCAAGAAGTTCATCGAAGATAACACGAAGACGCACATACTGCAAAGAATCCAGAAACTCACAAATATCTATAGTGAGCAAATCGGGCAGCCTATATTATGGACACTCCCCATATGACTGAATGGCTTGCAGAAGTTAAAGACACAAGAAAAACCATATAAGATACATGCAAAACATTGCTAGCAGAATCCAAGAAGAAGGTGATAAACATAGCTCTCAAGATAAGAATGAACTGGTTAGAGACAGATAAAAAAAGAATGATAAACAGCATCTTGAATAACAAATACACACAGATCGTACTCGATAAAATTATTACACAAGGAGAGGAATCAGAAGTCATACTGGATGAAGAAAAAAATTAAGCAAACAGCCAGAGAGCATTTTGCCAATTGAATAAAAGCAGGATCATACAACATGATCACAGAGGAATGGATACATGAATATGTGTTGATAAGACATGTTCAGATAGAATGGTATAAGGACCTGACATCTGAGATCAACACTGAGGAACTTATAGAAGTAATAAGAAATGTGAACATCAAGTCTGCATCTGGACTGTTACAAATACTATACAAAGCTTAAAAAATCTAAGAGTATAAGCAACAGAAGTAATTAGGAAAATATGCAACAGTATAATAGAGACCAAATGGATATCTACAGAGTGGAAACATGACACTATATATCCAATTTCCAAGATATCAGACTGGAAGAATGATTTATCAAAAGTCAGACCAATTATATTGTTAGAGTCCATAAAAAAGATATTTACAAAAATATTGACACTAAGACTATTAAGAGTTCTAACAGCCCATCTGATCCTATCTAAACATAACTGGATAGCACTATCCAAGGTATGTACAAGAGAACCAATCAAAATGGTTAATAGCGTAATCGAGAATGCCAAGCTTCACAACAAAGAATGCTGGATAGTCTTTCAAGACATGTCCAAAGCATATGATAGTATCAACATTAACATGCTCAAGGCTGCACTAAAGAGACTCAAGATATCAACTACTTTTATTGATCTGGTAAGTAAAAATTTCAATGATCGAAGGAATACAATCATCATGACAGTCAGGAACATGGACCCATACAAAGTTCTAGGAGGAATTGATCAAGGGAACATGATCTCCCCAATCCTCTGAAGAATTTATTATGATTCCCTCATTACCAGAATATCTAGAATGAAGGACTACACATACATTATGAAGGAGACAATACAAAATAGTTCATATACACACGTGGAAAGAATCAACATATCAGTCGCTACATATATGGATGACATCACATGGATGGCAAACAACAGAAAGGAAATACAGGCCATTATAAAAACAGCAGAGTCATTTTACAATCTGACTGACATCCAAGTGAATTCCCAGAAAACACATATGATAGTGTTTGGACAAGACAACCTATCCACAATCAAATTTAGTGGAGTAGAGATCAAGCACACAGATGATTCTGTGAGGTACTTGAGGATTTGAATACAAAAGAAAGGCAGCAAAAGTTTTCAAAAGCAGTTGCTAAAAGAATGATTAATACAAATACTCAACAAACTTAGATGGAAGTATAACAGATAAACAGATAGTATATATACTGAATCACATGTTGTTCCTGAAACTAAAGTATCTTTTCAATGACATGGTACTCTCAAATAGAAAAGTTGACAAATTAAACTGAAAAATAAGACATATAGCAAAACACAAACTAGATTTTGTAACAACTGTCCCAAATGCTCTCTTCCATAGCCATCTAGGATATAATATTTTTAACCTACAAACTAGACAACTTCAGAAACACGCAGAAGACACAAAAGCACTTATAGATCATTACAATATAGTCTTATACATTATCAAAACCAACATAAGAAATATCCAATAGAAAGCGTAGACACCAACATCAGTAATGGACATATGCCCGAAGC
>CAJVPV010002793.1:0-12343 GCA_910591835.1 Acaulospora morrowiae
CACTATATGTAAATAGTTTATTAGAAAATAATTGTCAAATAAATACAAAAATCTAATGATATAAATCAATTTAAAAAAATGTAAAAAATTCAATACTTCTTTTTTTTTTTTTAAAAGAGTAAATGTTTATCATGCTTTATTATATTTATTATACTTTCACTTACAAGATAAGGTACAATAATCAATAGCATGACATACATCTCTCTTTGCTAGAAAGAGTTTAATGCAAGGCTTCTATATGGGCCCGACCCCTGTGTTTTTTTAGCACCATTCAAGGAATATAGACAAAAAGAAATTCAAAAATCTATATCTAGTTATGAATGGCGTCTAGCTACTTAGAAGTAAATGAATATGTAATCATATAAAGACACTGTAGCCAATCTATACAGGTTGGTCTCCAAGTTATAATTAGGATTGACATGCTTGCTTTCCAAATATAGCTTGATGTACAACAAGCAGAGTAGTGTTGAAGGTGGTGGGAAGTATTTACCTTTTTGCATAAAGGTGCTGTAGCCACTTTATACAGATTTGCCTCCAAGTTACAAAAAGGATTTGACACATCCATGCTTCAAATGTGGCAGAAGTGTGCTATGAGTGAAGTTCATATTGATTTTCTTGGTAGTGCCAGAATCTAATCTTGTACAATAGACTTGTATTGCCGGAGGGGTGACAAGAAACTTCCATTGTCATCACTAGCTCATGTTGTAAGATAACTAGAATCCCTGGTCATTACGTATTACCCTACTAAGTTCCCCAATCACCAGCATGATACCTGCAACTAACCTAGTTTATTGCTAGTTATATTGATATTGGCTGCCATTTCACTTTGAATACTGTGGGGCACAACTCCTTGGGTACTTTTGGATAATAATAGTTATACAAAGGTTTTTTAGACATATCTAGTCTAATCACCGATTAGTAAACAACACCAAGTTTGGTAATAATGGCCATGTTGATCTTTTGGAGGGGGTAAGCCATCTGTCTTTTTTCTGAAGAGCCATGGAAGAAAGAAAAATTCCTAAAGCTCACATCCTAAGAAAGGTCACTGCTTCTTAATATAGTTCTTGAGAAAAGGGAGTCAACTAGCCAGAGGAGTGATATTATGGAGGTGGAGTTTCCAAAAGAAAAAGAGACCTAGGGAGGAAAATCTTCAGGGAAAAGGAAAAACCTGGCTTTGGCAGGGAAAAAAAGGAAAAAGAGAAAGGGAAGGGTAATGTTCAATACTTTTTTCACCTTTCTATATATATATTATAAATATAAATTATTAACATATAAGATGAATGACAAATATATTGTAATGAAATGGTAAAAATCTAGATATAAGAATTAATAGTTTTATAAAACAGTGACAAAACAATAAATGGATTAGTATATGTACTGCTAGAGTTTCTAACAATACTATTTTGATATCAAGTCAATACTAAATTTATTATGGTTTAATATAATGGATCACAACACATATATTAAATTTATTATAAGTTGGTATTATTTTAATATTCAATTTAGAATTTTATAAGCTATATAAAAAAAATACAAAGTATGGTTTAGAACAAAAGATAAGAAAATAATAGATTAAAAAAGAATATAAGCAAGTCTCTTATTATTGAAAATTATAAGTTTTTATATTAATTAACAAAATTATAACAATAAAATATTTAAATACAAAATTAAAAAAACTTTTTCTTGATTCACCCGCATCTGAAAAAAAATTACCAAAAAAGGAAACCAAAAATTTTTTCATAAAAAAAAACAGTAAAGGACCCTGGAGGGTCTTCTTCATTCTCCAAGGATCAGCCCATCGAACCAACTCACACTCTACTAGATGTCCTTATCACTGATGTTGACAAAGGCCTCGCCGTAATCTTCCACAAAAACAACAGCACCAATGTTGTATATACCACCCCTCCCATTGCCAATACTTGTCTTCCAAAATTTGAAAACTCTCCCAAAGCATGGCTAACACTAGTATGTCTCCAAGAAGATGGTCATGAAGTTCTCAAAGTAATCTTAGTCTTCTTTGAAGTACACAAAAAAAGGCTCGGAAATCATTACACTGAAGTCAAAACCAGCAATCTAAACCCTATGTCTTTGGAAACAATGAACTCTTTTTTCGAATATCAACATACTTTTTGCCTATCCAACAGTGATAAAGAAGGAATCATGAAAGCACTAATCAAACAGAAACTTACCTACAGGCTTTATGTCTCTTGGAACAAAATTGATATCAACATCGATGAAACAGTCAAAACCTTCTCCTTGGAGCAAAAAACCGAAATGCCAATACCCCTCCAAACACTCCTGCCCTAATTGGGGAAACAATCAATGACAATAGCATGCAGCTTGATTGTGAAGATGAAACAACACATGCAAGTACCCCAAGCACAATGTCAATCAGTCCAGTCCTTATGCAGTGCCCCCTGAACACAGTGACTATTAATCCAATACCAGTGCAACACCAAATGAAAATCTTACAGTACAACACATCATTCAAGGCCACAGTATGCCCAGCCATTATCAACCACAAGAATCAGAACAACCAGTCACAACAAACATGGAAATTGATGAACACCCCTCTCCAACCCAATCAGTGGAAACCCTGGAATCCCTTTCCACCTCCTGGGCCGATGAAACTAACAAAGTGCTAGAAGCCTCTCAAAACATCAATAACACTAGTACTCCTGATATCAGAGATACTAATCAACCCAATGAACAAGAAAAAATTCTAGAGCTATGCGAGGAAATCAATAATTGTGATAAAGATGCCAAATCAATTGTTAGCCTTCTCCTTAAAATCAAAAGTGAATCACCAGGCACACCAAGAACCTCTCTTAAAGGCATATTCTCCAAAATCAAGCACAGAGACTGCGATTTCTTTAGAACATTCGCAAAAGATGAACTAATTAAGGACCAACATCAGAAAGAATACGAAAAGCTCGAAAAACAATTCCACACCAACTACTGTCAGGCCAATAATTTGGGGTATATTATCCGAACTAACAGAAATAAGATCAAAAAAATTATTAACAAAGCATTCTTTGTTGCTTATCTCAGATCAACTGATCTCGCACTTCTCAAATATTGGCAAGTAGCCCAGTTACTAGAATACGGATTCAATTTTTTCCTTAACCCCTCTCTTCAGAAAATTGACTATCAGGAACTTTATGAAATATGCAAAGAGCATATCCAAAAAGACCTACCAGCATTATCAGATGATCCCAAGGACATCCCAACCTCAATCAAAATCAGAATCCCCAAAAGTATTCTGATTACCTCAAGAAATGACACAAGCGAGGTCGCAGGCAGCCTTAGGGCTTTCTACAATTTTGACACTTTACCTATCTCATACTTTGTCAAAAGACCTGACCTACCTGACAAATTTGAAGATCTCTCATCAGAATTTGCCAACTAGTTTCCCTTGGTGCAGAAATATGAACTCACAGATCTCAAATTCCGTATTGACAAACTTAAAGAACACTATTACGTTCCTAACAAACTACCAGAGTCTTACTTCAACCTTCCTTTACCAAAGAAACATCTTTCCCTTTCATATAGAGATCTGCCACCCAATCTTGCCAAATATTTCCCAGTTGTCAATACCATAAAAGAATTAAAGAAAGGAGTTCAGCTCTTAAGAAAAAATAATTATATGGTTAAATGTCTTCCTTTAGACTACATCAAAGTAAAGCGGCCACTTCCTCCTTCACACTGGTACAGTGAAAATAACTCTATTCTTCTTCCAGCCACCACACAAGAGGAGGCAGACAATCTCATTGAAGACCTAAAGAACAAATTCCACGTAAAACTTCCTCTAGGCCCAAAATGGATTAAGGACAACCTTAGCCAATCAAATAAATCCAAGATACCAAATGACTTCACAGTAATTGAAACAGAACTCGACATTATCAAAGAACAACTAAATAGAGACTCTTCAGAATTCAAACAAACAATCACAAAAATTAAAAATAAATACTTTGGAGAGGTTCCTAGAGACTGGATCACATCTTTCCTACCTGATCTGCCAAGCATTACAGAAGCCAACAAAATTTTGAAAGACAATAATACCAACCTGTCCCTTCCACTTACTGATAACTTACAACTGAACAACAACATTAAAATTCTTGGCAACCACTTTCACTTCGAAAAACTTTCACTCGAATATATAATTGAACCCGAGTCACCCAAACCGGTACTGGCTTTCCTCCCTAACCTAATCTAATGACAGATACAACTCAGACCAACTCTTAACACTCCCTAAACAACATACACACTTCCCTTAAAAACCTTATCAATATTATTACCCTTAATGTCAAAGGCCTTACACAAAGAGAAAAGCTCAATGAACTCATCAGAGCAATGAAAAGTGAAAGAAGCATCTTATGTGCCACAGAAACAAAAGCCTCAATATTCAATCCTTTACCAAAAACATCGAATAACAACACAATTATCTCAAGTTACCCAAGCACTTTAACAACCAACGGTGCATGCATCATCACAACCAGAGCAATAGCCACACATATATTCAAAACTTCTTTAACAAATGAGTACTGGTGCGCAATACATCTCAAGTTCAAGCCCAAAGTCAATATCATAATAGTATCCTGTTATCTACCACATGAGAGAACAGCAAGAAAGACAGCAGTATCATTACTAAGAAGCTTTATTCAACAGCATCACAAAAAATACATCATAATCGCAGGGGATTTCAACTCTTATTCTAAATCAGCCCCCTCAATAAATGCACACTCCCCCTCTTTCAAAAGAAACATATATAGATACCTTACTAACTTTGTGGATGTCACAAAGGCCATGAACAAAGAACACTCCTACATACACATAACAACCACCAGCGCTTCAAGAATTGATCAAATCTGGATCACCAGAAATCTTGCCAGCAAAATTCTCTGTTACAAGGTCTCAGAACAACAGGCCATACCAACAGACCACAAACAAATAGACGTAGTACTAAACTGGTTTGAATATAAGCCAAGTAGAATATCCTTTTCAACAAAAACTTACCAGTTTCATAAAGCAAGTAAAGAACAGATACAAGCAATGCAAGAAGAAGTAGAAATACATTGTACTGTTATGTCCAATCCATTCTGAGAATCACTAAATACAATTATCAAAAATGTCATGAACAACAATATACCAAGAAGAAGTCAAACTATTGCAACAAAGAAGTTGAATCCATTAAAACACTATGAGAACGTGATCAAATCTCTCAAAAAAGCCATTAATCTAGTAATGGCAAATAGAAAGCCCAACAAACTTCACCCAGTCGCAGCTAGCGCATACAAAGCCTTATCTAACAAATCACCATCTCTTGTCTCCCTCAGGAAAACCTTCAAAATTCTTCTAAAAAAAAAGTTACAAAGGTCAATGAGATCATCCTAGATGAAATTCAAAAGAATGTTCAAGAAAATTATACTAGATTCTGATCCAAGCCCAAAAATGCACTCAAGAAGGCCCTTGGAAACCTCAAGTCAGCTTTAGACCTTTCAATCCTCTCTGATGAAGACCAACTTCAAGATGATCCAGACAAACTCATAGAAATCATTACTAATCACTTCAAAACCACTCTAGCAGCAAATCAATTTGTCTTAAACGATGAATAGCAACAAGAGTACTTGCCTAAAAAAGAC
This sequence comes from Acaulospora morrowiae, assembly GCA_910591835.1. Lineage (NCBI taxonomy): Eukaryota > Fungi > Glomeromycota > Glomeromycetes > Diversisporales > Acaulosporaceae > Acaulospora > Acaulospora morrowiae. The sequence goes on from CAJVPV010002793.1 coordinate 5,643, forward strand.
CTTCCAAATAAAGTATTCGAAAGTATCTACAAAGAAATTACAGCAGAAGAAATCAATCAAGTACTTATAGAACTTTCTAACCAGAAAGCCCCAGGACTAACACATATACCATATGAAGCTTGGATCAATATTGGACCAATAGCAAAACAAAAACTCAAAAACCTCTTTAACAAAGCACTATCAAATAATCAAATCCCAAAATTTTGAAAACAGTCGGCAATTATTTTATTACCCAAAAAGATCATCTGGTCATATGAACTGGCCGATACACGTCCTATCTCTCTTTTAGAAACAAGTAGAAAGATATTTACAAAGATACTAAATAACAGGCTATCGACTATTATCTTAAAGCACAACATTCTATCAGGATACAATTTCGCCAGGCTAAAAAACCAAAGCACAATGGAACCAATCTCAATTGCTCTTTCAGAAATTGAGATAGCAAACAACCTTAATAAAGAGATCTGGATGGCATCATTCAACATATCCAAAGCATTTGACTCAGTAAACCTTTCCAGTCTGGAATTAGCAATGAAAAGAATAAAAATTCCAAATCAAACCATTCAGTTAATCCTTGATCTACTCAAAAAAAGAGAACTCAAAATTATTACATATTACAAACTCATAAACCCATTCGAAGTTAACAAGGGAATCGACCAAGAAGAAACCTTCGCACCATTGCTATGAACCATCTTCTATAATCCAATGGTCTGCACAATTATCAAAGATCCTACCAACAGATCAACTATCCTAGCATATATGGACGACGTTGCAATCATCAGCAAAAACATGTGTACTTTACAAAGTGCCACCAATACTTTCTGTTCCTTCCTAACTTTAAACTTAATCAAGTGCAACAAGAGTAAAACAGAACTTATTATGAATTTGAAATCCAAAAATAACCAAAGGAACCAAGTTCTTACAGTTGAAGATATACCAGTTTTACTCAAACCATACAACGAGTTAATTAGATACCTCGGAATCTACTTATCTAAAAAATCCTCATCTATTGCAACAAAAAATTATCTTAAAGAGAAGGTCTCAAACTTTTTTAAAGCAATTGCTAATCAAAAAGGATGAAATGGTCTAATTACAAGACAGGCCTCTTATTGGATAATACCAACACAAATTGAGTATGCCACCCAAGTATCAATTCTCAATGATATTGACACAAAAGCTCTCCAGACAAAACTCAATATGGCTATCAAAAGTAAACTTGGAGTAGAAAAGACAATCTCGAACAAAGTCCTGCATTCACAAGCTAGCTTAGACATTATAAAACTTCAGGATAGAATTCATATAATAGTGGTCAAACTTCTAATCACAAAACTAACCAATAGAAAAACTTGCAACTCTTTTGCCAAAGAAATCAGATCGCTGCAAACATTACATGCCATTTGGACATGCCCTATTTGCAATCCATATTATTTCAAGGATTGTTGGTTGACACTCATCATGCAAATTGCAAAAAAATATCAAATCAATATCTGCCCCTACCCATGCCTATTTGAGAATCCCAATTATAATTATTCAATAGGGTTAGTAACAAAAATCACCAAAGCAAATGCTCTCTCTCTATACTATACGAACATCAGAACCATTAAAGACATCCATATATACAACAGTGACAACAAATTGTTATGGAACGAATTATACATACATAGAGGATATATACAGCTCAGATCAATATTAAATTGGTTCAAAAACATTCCACTAACAAATCATGGGATCCTAGGTAGCTCACTTCCAGTACCCAATCAAAAACTCCGCTTCTGAGCTTTTCTCAATGGTGGAGTGGTCGATTTAATTAAGGTCAGGATAAATACAAGTCAGCAGCAGATAGTCAAAGGACAACACCATCAAATACTACCCAACAAAAGAATTACACAATGCACATGCAATCTCCAACCATGCATTATAGAAAAGGGCATCACAAATACTAAATCAATGTGAATAACAATATACAATAACAATCCACTCCTCTTAAACAATGTCAATGAACTCTTATTCCAACTCTCTTCAACACCACCTCGCCTACCAGCCATTCTTATAACAAACAGTCCTCTCAACTGCTTACTGCTTCCTATAACAACCACTATCTTCTTCCTCAAAGAGAAAATTATCATTCAAAAACCTAGTACAAATATACTATACAACCTAAATATCAATCCCTGGTCATGTTTCTGACCCATTTTACTAAAAAACATATAGGAAGCTCCTATCAATTCCATAATTCGATGCCAACTTCAAATCAAATCAAACTTAAATCTATCCGAATACACTAACTGCCAGGTCAAAATTCCATACAGTAGATACATCAGACTTATTAATATTGAAATTAAAAACAGAAATATAATACTGGAATGGATTATCAAAAAAGAATTTAAAAGCCAATCTCCATCCAACATTCAAAGCGGCACAACAGTTCTATAAATATTTCCAGAAACACACGACACCTCACCATTAATAAATAACAATTATGCTACCAGCACCACACAGTGAATCAAGTTCATCAACTTCTATACCAACCTCTTTGACATATTGTTGAGCCAATCAGCAGTCTATAAGCTCTCCTCGATAACAGCATTAGAACTGATCTGCAAAGCCAACAAAAAACTTAAAAAAGATGACTAATTCAAATATAGAAGCCTCACAGTTTTTAGAACCAAATTGATAGCCAACCAACTTCCCACAAGAGCCAAACTTTACAGAAGATATCTTGACGTATATAACAGCAACCTCTGCCTACGGTGTGAAGCATTTCCAGAAGATCAACTACATATCTTCCAGTGCATTTATGCTTTATCTACTATCAGAAAAAAGAAAGACAAACTTATAGACTTAATAAACAAAAATACTGCTCAAACACCTGGCAATGACAAAACACTCCTACCAACCATCATAACAATAACAACACTTGATATAGTTAATCTCGCACTTGGAGACCTTCAACCTTCTCTGGACAAAATATTAAACAACAAGGTTACAATCTCAAACAAAGTACTCAAAATTCTATACAAAGTATGGAAGGAACGCTTAGCGACAGCTATCACATCACCAACTTCAAGAATAAAATGGAAAAAACCATAGCCACGAAAACTGACCACAATACCAAAAATGATAGTTTCACATTTCATAAAATACTTCATACTTTAGCATCAAATAATAATTTAACAGACAAAAATATATTTATATCCACAATTGTATCATCGTTTTGAATAGGCATTAGCTATTCAACACTGCTAGCATTGACCCACCTACTTGATACAAGTTAAGTGTTAACAGAAAAAGTTGCAATAGGCTAGGATTAAATTACATTTTTTTTGTAAAGATCTTTAATGTAATGGCTATAAACTCTCGTTTAATAAAAGTCTCGCATTTAATGCTTATTTGCGATTTTAAAAAAAAAAAAAAAAAAAAAAAGCCATTTTATTGAATGACTCTGTGAAATGTTACTTGGTTTCAACTCTGTTCTTAGTGGTTTTGTGGAATACTGCTCGGTTCTGACTTCACTGTTAGAGTGGCATTCCATAGAACCAGAACGGAACTGATGGAGTCACTTCTATTACTATCTATAATCTATTTGGAAAAACTGATATTGTTCAAATTGAGCAAACACATGTCACTATTACTATGATTTCTAGAATAAAGCTTAATAAGTATTTAATATTAGTGGAAATTTATTCGTGGGACTTATTGCTAAGTAGTAAGAAATGTTATGATTATTAGTAGTACTATTTTTAAATTATTTTTTATAGTATTATATTACTTTATTATTTCTATTATTAGTTATCTAGCCTATATAGTATAGTAAGTAAATATGACATTTCTACTAAATATAACTGATCAGTCTGATCGACCTAACTAACCTGATTGACCTGATTAGTTAGAATAGTCTAAACAACCTGAGCAACATGATCAAGGATATCAGGTATATTTGACTAAACTGGTATATCTCATTACTTATTTATATTTTAGTTTCATATGTTTCAAATATGTATAAATAGGACAGTTGTTCTTCTTAACTGTCCAAGGAATTTTTTAACTCTTTCCAACTCTCTCCAATAAAAACTATATAAAATCTATAATCAAATCATTATATCTCTTGTCTTGGAAATAAACCTTGCTCAATTCCTTTATTCTATCAACTCTAATATATTACAATTGAAATTATTTTTCTTTAAATTAAGTAGTTCTCTGCTATTGTTATTTGTTAATTTATTTAATTTTAAGATTTATTAAATAGGTTAACAATGGTACTCTTTTCATTATAATGCTTAATAGTATCATGAATGATTGTAATGGAAATATCCAACTTAGACAAAATAATTCTGAGTTTGATGCTGTTTAAGTAAGCTTCAATAATATGTTCACACTGTGCAACTGTTAATATTTTTTCTTACATTTTTATTTTTAAAAAGAGAATAAGATCTAATTTAGTAAATATAAAAAAATTTGATACTTATAATAAAAAAGATAGTGATACATACTTATATAATATGAAAAAAAAAATTTTTTTATATAAAAATCAAATTTTTCGATAAATTATAATATGAGTATATATAAAATAAAAGAAAAATAATAATATAATAAATGTTATATATACTTAATAATAATGTTCTGTTTTTCAAATAAGTAATAATATAATAAGTACAATAATTAATAATATTTGATTAATAATATTTCAAGAGATTCCAGGATATTTCACAAGATTTCAGAAAGTTTTGAAAAGCTTCACAATATTCTGAAATATTTCAGTATATTCTAGTGATTTTTAGTTTTATAGTATATGATATACTGTAGTAAAAGCAAAAAATTTTTATATTATTATAATTTTTTATAATTATATTAACTTTAATATAATAATTATTAAAAATGATCTGTGGATCCATAGTGTATTGGTTAACACTTCACAAGTCAGATCACAAGGTACCAGTTCAACTCCAAGTGAAGGCAGTTGAATAGAATTAATATGGTATCTGATACCATAATCTATAATAGTGCTGTTTCTCATAAGAAGCCAATTCACATGCTGATCCAGTGGACATTGAGATTGTGATCTCCAGAAAAGATATAGTGGTATAACAATCATCTGATTGGTACTATAATGATTGCTAAAAGCTGTAAAGTGTATGAGATATCCAGTTTAGTACAAGATAGTTTGGTAATCACTTTCTATAATATCTGATATCTTTTCTGCAAAAGGTTACTCAAAAGTCACATCCAATCCAATAAGAAGCTCACCTCTGTATTGCTTATTCTGAGAAGGCATCTAGTATTTCCAAGTAGTCGTAATACTGTTGTAGGTTATAAATCTATAGTTGTAAATATCTTAAATATTCCTGAGTTATAACAGAAAGACAGAAATTAAATGGTTAAAGGCCAGCTGCAGGTGGTACAGAGTGGTAAGGTAATCTTAAATAGGATTTTATTTATTAGAAAAAGGTATTATTTTCAGTTTTTCACTTTCTCTTCCTTTTAAAAACATATGTTCAAATAAAACCTAAATAGTATAGTGATATTATTACACTAGTGGAGCCTTGGCACATTAGTCTTGATTCCTTTGATATAGCCCAGACTATAGAATAAATCAATAAATCAAAGTTAGCATTTGGAAAAATCTCAATACAGTTCAATATATAGATATGCTAGAAATTATAGCAGTTAGCATATATTCAATATATGTAATTAACTTGCAAATCTTTAAAATAATTAAATATACTGAGCAATGGCTCCAGTTAGTGTAGTGTAATAATTATTAAAAAAATTTTTTTTTAAAAAATCATAAATAAATATTAAAAATAAGTCTTTTATTAAATAAGAATTTATAGCTATTATATTAAAAATTTTTATATAATATATAAATTAATTCTAATTTATTGCAACTTTTTGTTAGTACTAATTTTTATCAAGCAGGTAAGTCTATATTAATAGTATTGAATAATTAATATTTATTTAAAATAATAATATAACTGCAAGAGTAAATATATATTTATTTGTTAGATTATTGTTAGTTATTAAAATATTAAATATTTTATAAAATATTAAGTTGTTATTTTTAATATTTTTTTTTTTTATGACTATAAATTTTTTTTATTTTATTTTTGAGAATAATAATATATAATCCTATCTGTACCTCTTTTAAAAATTCAAATTTAATCCAATTGCTTTAAAAATGTTAAGACAAATAGTTTATTACAATTTCTAATTTTCTAATTTTTTTTAGAGTTTTGTAATTGTCAAAACAAATTATAGATAAGAAACAAATTTTAAAGATTAATTTTTTACTGAATTTTTTTAACTTAAAAATTATTAAAAAATAATTTATATATCAATAATTTATATAATCAAAAATTCTTAAAAAATTATATGTTAAAATTTAGATCTTTTTATATTTTTGACAAAAAATTTGACATATTTTGATAAGAAAGTTGTCAGAAAATGAATTTCTAAATTTTAAATTTACCTAATTCAAAAAATAACTTTTCGAAATATAGTTTTTATCAATTTTACTATATAATTTATTAATTTCTAATATTTTTTATTGTAAGAGAGACCGAAAAATTAAATAGATTTAACATATGTCATCCTCACCCAATTGAGGTTTAATTGGGGCTTGAGAGATTTTGGGATTTTTGGGATTTCTTAACATGTATATAAAGAGAGAAATGTACTAGAGAAAAAGCAACAATAAAATACCG
>CAJVPV010002794.1:0-12339 GCA_910591835.1 Acaulospora morrowiae
CACATAAATTACTAAAATTTTTATATAATAAACTATAGATACTTACCTTTAAAATAAGGGGTGGCTCGTCTAAATTGTTTTGATAGTTGTAAAGTTTATTAATAAAAAATTTTTTCCAATAATTTTGACTCACACTGTAAATTTATTCGAGTTATGAATTTTATCCATAAATGATAAATAATACGTATTTGAAAATAAAATATAAAACTAGTAGTAAATTCAAAATTCGAATAAAAATAATATCGAATTGTTTCTAATTTAAAATTCTAAAAGGGGTGTTTTTTTTTCTTGAAGATTTTTTAATTTTTTAAAAAATATATAATAAGATAAAAAATTTTAAAAATAAGAGTTAGAAAAAAATTATTATTAAAATTCTTACCCATTTACTATTAATTTTTGAAAATATTCTTTTATGGTAATTTCTTTAAAGAAATACTTTTTATTCTCTTTTTTATATATTACATAAATTATAAATTCAAGAATATAAAAATTTTAAAAATTATTGTTACATCAGAATAAAATTTCTAATTAAACATTAAGCAAGTTTTAAAAAGTCTTACTCTGTTCTTATACTGTATATGTATTTTTTTTTAATATTATTTTATATTACTTTTTAATATTACAAATTTATTTTTAAAATTATATTCAAATAAAACCATCAAAATTTTATAAATTTTTCTTTTTTGATATATAATATTGTAATAATTTACAATTTTTTTTATCTTAATTAATATTAAAAATCAAGTTTCTTTATATAATGAATAATATTTAATAATTAATTAAAATCTAACAATCCAATTTAATATTATTAGATTGACTTGAACCTTTGTAACAATTATAATAATAGTATTACATAATAATTTTTTGATAATTTTTTTAATTAAATATTTTCAATAATTATTTAAATCAAAAAAATCTAAAAAATTTATTATTATTATTATTATTATTATTATTATTATTATTATTTATATAAATTTATTTGCTTGATATAAATTTGTATAGATTGCTATATTATAATAAGCTATAATTTATTTATATTTTTTTATAAAAATTGTTTACTATTTATAATTATTTGATTATTTATAAATAAATATTAATTATTTTAAATTACTATTGATATAAACTTATTTAAGTAATATAAATTAATAAAAATTACTATATTATAATAAGATATTATTAATTTATATATTTGTAATATATAAAATTAATAATATAATAATAGTAGACATATTTATTTAAATAAAATTAAAATATTTATAAAACTATTTTTTAAAATTTATATTTAAAATTCCAATTAACAAGCTTCTTTTAACTATTTACAAGAAAACTAAAAAACAATTTTTGTTAAGAATTTAAAAGTAATTATCTTTTTTTTAAATTGTTAAAGTGAGGCTTTTCTCATGATTTTATTAATTGAGTATAAGTTTTATCGATACATAATTAATTTCTAAATCTAGAGATGTATTACTATGCATACTAGCCTACCATCTATAAAGTAGATATATTTCTAAAAAAAACTTATTACAAGGAAAAAAAAGGAAGGAACTATCTACTTAAAAAAAACAAAAGAAAAAACTAAGAGCTTCAGATTTGTAAAAGACGTAAAGAAATAAAAATGAAATTATAGAGAAAAGTAAAAGTGGAAAAATATAAAGTTTGTTTCAACAACCGGTCTGGCTATTTCTTCCAGTACATTATTCCATTGTTGACAGTGGCATAAATATGGTAGAGACGGTGGATATGATTGGATATATTGAAATATTGGTGTAGAAAGTTGATAGGTTATATAGCTGGAACCCGTGCAGAGCACTGATCACGCACTCTCCCAATCCGGCTATGTTTGTAATTTGTGATAGTTTTGGTAATACGTATAGTTGTTTTGGTGTTTGTGTTGTTAATATTGTAATACAAAATATTATTGGTGTATTGTGAATGTCGATCTTTTGGTGGGGGTAAGCTGGATTCGGTTTTTGTGTGAAAAAATTTGGCGAGGACTGATAACTAGCCAGAAGATTATAATAAATCTAGCACTAGTTGTCATCAGCAGAAAACAAAAACTCTGAAAAAATAAAATGCTGCCTCTTGAGGAGAAGATTATATTTGATTTTGTATGTGTTTTTTGTGATGTGATAGGTAGTAATGTGTGTGAATACGGTAAAAAGGTTTTTCTTTATTGGAGGTTGCTTACATAGGTTTCACTCAGTAAAGCAAAGAGTTTAATTGAAAAGGTTTTTGCTGTCCCCAAAGCATCCACCTCTCTATGGAGAGTTAATCGACACCTTGCATCCTGCAGATAGCTAAGATGAACTCCTTTCCCTGGAAGAGGTTCTCGCTCGCTATTTACTGTCTACCGTTTATGTCGTTACCAAAAAAGAAAATTTTTTACGAATTGAAGAGTTGTGGGAAAGAGTTTATTTAAAAGTAATTATCTTAATATCAAAATACTAAAATAAATATAAAATATATAGAATAATTTTTACAATGTAATATATAGTTATTAACTTGTACAAGTAATTTTAATAATTGTTATTATTTTTTTTTTTTGTAGATAAATATTATTTCTTTATTTTATTTGTATATAACAAGATATATGTACATCCTGAAAGAAACAACATCTCTTATATGTTGATATAATAAGTTAAATATTAGCTTGTCTACAGTAACTATATGATTAATATTGAAAATAAAGTTTAAAACAATATACCTTGCCATATGGCACTAAGCAGTTATGAATACCTACTCAGTATTAAAAGGAATGGTGTTTAGAAAAAATAATACTAATTTTTGAATGCACTTGTTATAATTATAATTACATTGAATAAAAGAGTTAGTGACAATTGTTGGTAGATCTATAATGGTTTCGTTTTGAGTATCATTGGAATATAAGTTTCTATTAGAGATAATATAATTTCTTTTTGATTTGGTTAGGTTAGTAGTATTTGGTGATTTGTTTGATTTCTATTTAATACCTGTAAGGGATGAGATATTGACAATATTGCATTTTGGTTTTCAAATTGAATTATATAATTGAATTAGGGATTCAGTTGACATCTTAATCCAGTTGATAATGTCTGTTATAGAAAAGATTCTATCAGTCATGCCACATGACAGTTCTATAACTTGCCATATATAAGAAATTAGTTTGAGATTATTATCTGGATGGAGAATTTGATTGATATTGTTTATGATCTAGTTGGCCTCTTCTAAGGCTTCAGGACACATGAAAACATGCTGGATGTCTTCAATACAACGTTCACATCTTGGACAATACCCATTGGGATATTGGTCAGGATAATATTGGTGAAGTGTTTGATGTGTTGGAATTGTTTTTGAGAAAAGTTTGATTTTGAATACTATTAAATTGCTATAGTTGTTATTGTATGCCTTTTTGATATTTTTATTGGATTGATTAATAATTTTTAAACTATGTAGGGTGTGATGTCATTCAAAAGTTTGAAGAACTGAGGTGCTCTCACAGATCATATAATTTCTAGAAATACTGAAAATTATTTTACACCATCTGATACTGCTTCCTAGACACATGTTATTGATTAAAAGGCTCTTTAAGAAGTGTGGTGAATAGTTGCTCTATTGGATTGTCTTGTTTGTAAATAGTCTGAACTTAGGTTTGATATATATGACTTTTATTGATTTCTGTTTCAGAATTTGATTTATTTTTTGGATTAAAAAAGAAAAGTTAATTATGACCATTCTTTTTGGATAAGTTGATACTGGTTGAAGAATTTTTTTGTTATTTCTGATTTCAATGGTATTGCACTGAGAGCTTCACTGAATAATGTCAAATATTGCTAGTAGGATGTTGTCAGGAACTAGATAGATACTAGAGAGTTCTACCTTATACTTGTTAATGATCAAATAGCTTTTGTGAAATTGGATATGATAGTGTTAGTAATGCCCTACTTCTTGAAGTAATGCTCTGAGAGATAGGTTGTTATTGATATTAATTGATTGAAAGATTTGTTTGCTTCTGTGTAATAAGTTAATGGTTTCGTCAATAATGTTTAATAGTCGATATTTATTAATACTAAATAAATTGAGAGATATCTATAAAGTTGATGCTGTTGAGCTTGTGAATGTTATCCAGCAAAAGTTATAAGATTGTGTGCCAGCTGGACATCCTGAACATTTGAAAAGATTATAAGTTAGATCTATTGTAAAGTGCTTTCCCTTAAGCATTATTTCTTCTTGTACTAATGATCGTCTTTTGTAGATCTTAACTATTGTATTCAACTCATGTACAAATCAAAATATTGCTCTAGAATTTGGTATTGAACCATGTAATCCTATGAGATTCTTATTATTTGCAAAGGCTTTGAACCAATTTAGTTTTGGGCTGAGACAAATTATTCCTGTATATAAGGCAAGTTGGTGCCATATAAGTTTGATAGTGCTGTTGAACTTTAGTAGCTGATTAGTGAACTTCAGATTAAGTGCATTTGTTGTGTTTATTGCTGTTTTTTTGAATTGGAGTTGTAGACCTGTAAATAGAAATTCAATTAAATTCTTTTCATTGTTCCAATGGAATGTATACTCCATTGGACATATGTGAATCTTGAGATTCTTGGTTGCTTTTGCTGCATAAAGAATCCAATTATCTTGACTAAATCTCTCTGGATCATATATTGGGCAGAACCATACTGCCTCTTTCACTTGGATGGACTGAATATTTTGTATAGTGTATTTCCTAATAGATGGAATGGCAAATTTGAATATAAGATTTCCTACCAATGTAGTTTTTTGCCTTTTTTCTAGTGCTGATAGGTTGAGACCACTTTGGCTGGTTAGTATTGTGTTGAAACATTTGGATAAGATTTTGTAAGCTAACTTTATGAGTTAGTTGATTTTGGTTTGGAGTTGTTTAAGATTTGTTTGGTTAAGAAATAATGAAAGCAGAAAATATTCAAATTTCTTCATGATTATCCAATTACTGATTTGTTGCTTGATCTCTCCTTTCCAATTGCATTTAGATAGTTTCTCAATGATTTGGGTTGATGTTTGGATGAAGGCTTTTCTGTTTGCCCTAAGAAATTTCCTGGAGGAAATTAGTGTGCCAAGATATTTCACACTTTCATAAGATTTGAGAATTTGAATTTGATGATTATCAAATTTGATTGTTTCTTGAATGCCACATTTGATTTAGATATTGTTGATAATCTTGGTTTTGTTCTTGTTGCATGCGATGCTATTAATTGCAAAAAACTAATCAATTGTTGTGTGATAAGTGCCAAGTTATCTATATAGGCTAATTTATTGGGAGCAATATACTCTTGGACCAGATAGTACTGAGCTAACTTAATAACAAGAGGATTATAAAAAATGACCCAGGTGATAGGTGATAGGGTTTCACCTTGTTTTATTCTGTTGTAAATGATAAATGATTCAGTGGATCTGAAGAGTATGTTGAAAGAGATTTCTCTGTTTCTAAGGAGGTTTATAAGAAGATTAATAATTTGGCTTGGATAGCAGATTCTTTCTAGTAACTTTTTGATTGCTAGTATGGGTGCTGAGTCAAATGCCTTTGCTATGTCTAGTGAAACAAATCAGAATTCTTTGTTTTTAACATTAGTTGCATGGAGGGCTGAGTTGACAATTGTTAATGATTCAATAGTGCTTTGACCCAGGAGACCAGTACAGTTGTATTCAGATAGAATATTGTTTTCACTGATTATTTTGGTTAATCTCTTATTGATTATACCTGTGAATACTTTCCTTGTGGAATTGACAAGAGAGATAGATTTGATGTTATTTAGTTTATGACTCCAAATTAGTTTTTTTGGAATGAAAGTAACAATGGTTTGTTTCCATTGTTCAGGTATGTTGGCAGATTATAGGATATCATTGAAAATGGATATCATATGAAAAATTGTTTTTTCCTCTATAAGCTTAATAATATCGTAGCTAATTCCTGATTTTCCTGAGGCTTTATGTCTAAGAAGATTGTGAATAGCTTCTTTGATAATAGGAGGTTCAAAAGAGTTTATTAGCTCATCATAAATTTCTTGATTTATTGTTTTTGGTGAATAGATTTCTTCCCAATTTGGGTGGTTGCTAAGGTTGAAGTTTTTTGGTCATAAGATATTTTTGAAATATTTGTTGATTGTTTCTTGAATTAGATCTGGATCATTCTCTAGTTGATAATTTGAGTTGTATAGCTTATGAAGGTCGATCTTAAGTTAGATTATGCCAAGAGCTTTTTTGATATAGCTTTTTGATTTGCTATAAAAGTTTTCTGTCATGTTTTCTATATTTAAGCAGTATTTTTCAATAGCTTCTTATTATGATTGAATTAAGGCTTTCTTAATTAGAAGTTTCTTCAGTTTTTGGAGATCTTTGATTGATATGTTGGAGTCAAGATTGAAGATCTCATAAAGAGATAGAAGTTCTTGATCAAGAAGGGATAGGGATGAGTGATTGTTTTTAAGTTGTATTATTGTCTTGTTAATTTTTCTAGTTTGTTTTTTAAGTTTTCTTTCAGTATCAGTGCAATAGTCTTTCTTGATAAAGTTGATTCTGGACTTCTTGATATATTTGTTAAGAGTATTGATGCAAATGTTGTGAAAGTCATACCAATTGGGTGATGGTAGAAGTGTAAGTCACAAGTCTAGTTCTTTTGTGAATTCTAGAATATTTCTTTTGGAGTCTTGCTTAAATCAAACTTGAACTTTGGTTTAATCTTTCTGAATTCGAAATAGTCCATTTTTATTGATACTGCTCAATAGTCTTTTGGAATTGAGTTGACTTCCAACATTTTATATCAAATCACTTTAGGAGCAAGGTTTCTTGAAATCCATATTTGATCTATATGGGAAGCACTGGTGGCAGTAAAGTGTATAAATGCTTTGCTGTCATACTGTTGTTCTATGTCTATATAATTAACAAGATATTTATATATTAGTTGTTTGTGAGACAAGGTTTTGGCTTCAATGGAGGGGCTGTTTTTGGGGTATGAGTTGAAATCTCTAGCAATCACATGATAAAGTTTATTGTGAAGAGTGTATTTAATTGCTTGATGAATTTGTCTAATGGCCAGATCTCTTTCTTTTTTTTCATATGAAAAATAGACTATGGTAAAAAGGATATTTACTTTTTCTTTGAATTTTAGAACAATTGAGGAGCAGTATTCAGATACATCACATATTTTAAATACATGTAGTAATAGATCTTTGCCAATGACTATTATAGTACTATTCTTTGAAGTGCTGGATTTGCCAAAGATAATAGCTCTTTTGTTAATATTGATTGGGTAAAAGTCTTCTTTTTTAAGTTTTGTTTCAATACATAGGAGGATTGATCTGTTGTCTGTAGTGTTGATTAATGCTTTAAGTTTGGCTAGGTCATTAAGACCTCTAGTATTGATGGTGGTAATTGTAATGAGATTTTGAGTGTTGTTGAAATTGTTATGGTTAGGTGAGTCAAGTGATATCGTTTGAATATAGAGATTGATATATGAAGATGAAGTAATAACTGAAATAACTGTTACAAAGTTATTAATGTTTGTACTTATAAAGGGATTAAACTAAAAAGGAGATAAGATCAAACTCCGGTTCAGGGAGTGTCTCTTTAATAATAAGGGATTCAGGAAGTTTAGAAAAGTAAAAGGTTTGATGTAGTTAATATATATGAGTTGGAAGAGAATCGTTGTTAATCAAAAGAAACTCAATTGGCATTAGGCTTTTGTTTTTTAGGATTCTGTTAATTTCTTCAAAACTCTCTAATAGGTTGATACAAGAGTTAACAAATCAACTCTCTAGAATTCTTTGAAATTCATAGTGGTTGTGAAGAATTTTGATTTTTTTCTTGAAGTCTGGGTCACTGTGTAATAGATGGTTGATATTCAGGTTTGAATCGATATTCTTCAATTTTGATAGGAGTTTGGATTTATTAATTTGGGATATTACCTAAGTTTCTGAAATCTTTTCTTCTTTTAACTGGAAAAGGATGTGCCATTTTTCTAAGGAGGTTACTAGGTTCACTAGGTAATTTAGACAGTAATAAAAAGTATGGGTCTGGAAGGAAATTAAATTTGTAATAAGTGTAGAGAGAGCCTGTTATGCTTGCTGTGATGCTTCTGTTCATGATTAGAATTTTGTGTAGTATCTTGACTCTTATTTGTGCTGAGACCAGGTCTGGAGAGAGAGGTAGTTCTAGCAGATTGTCTTTAAACATTCTTCTATTCTTTTGTAACAGTCATGATAGACTAGTTTGCTACTGTTATTGGGCCAACACAAAAAGTTACATCTATATTTTATGATTTGTGTTAAAAGATATGGGTTGAGATCAAAAATATTGATATATCTTAAGTAGATAATAAAGAGGCTAGTATTTAAAAAGAGTTTGATTTGGATCTAATTTCTTTGTTAAGTTTTACCACTTTGTGTTTTGTTCAGTAAATTTTTTAAAATCTTCCTTCAAGTTTTTTATATTCTTTCTGATGGTTGTCTTTGAGTTCTGCTATCTTGCTGAAGTTGAAAAAGTTTCTATCTCTTGCTTTGAATTTGATGAAGATAGTTAAATGGGGTTTTTGTCTGACCCTTTCTCTTGAATGCTTATTGATCTCTAATAAGAATTTAACTAGCTCATCTGGATTGATTCTTATGGAAAAGAATCTTGAGACCCAGTAGATGATGCTGTTGTGTTCTGTGATAAGTTTGTTGGGGATATTGAGGTCTTCTTCATTCTCATTCTTAGTATTTATTGTTATATCATACTCTTCAATTCTGGAATCCTTCAATATTAGGTCTTCTTTATATGCCTATAGTCTTTTGGTAACTGCTTCTATTTTCTCTTTATTGTCACTTTTGTTTGTTAGACTTGGGTGTATATTTCTTTGTCTTTGTGTAGAAGTTTTTGCACAAATTGGTTAAAGGGGATGGGATTGAAGAAAGACAGGATTGATATGTTGTTGTGAAGTTATAGTTATAAAATGAGATGTTAAGGTTATTTGATGAAAGAGCATTAATCTTGCCCTTTTTCTCTTGATAAATATATAAATCTAAAGTGTTGTCCATTTTTAAGTCTTCTGGGATAGAAAAATCTAGATCGATGGACATTGAATGATCATATTTATGTATATCTTGTACAGATGGTTGGGGTTGATTGACTGATGTATTTGATAGATTCAATTGTAAATCTTTTGGTTGGTAGCTAGTTTTTAATTGGTTGAGATCTGTAATTATTTGAGGGTTTTGATTGGCAGTTGTCTTGTTGTTTGAATTGTTTTGAGATTCCTCTTCTTCTTCAAGAAGTAAAACACTTCTCTCAGTATTTGGAATTTGTGGTGTAGGTAGCTGGTTGATTTTTCCTAGTTGATACATTGTTGTAAGAGTAAATGTTTTTTTTTTTCAAGTTTTTATTAATTTAAATTATATTTCAAGGGACATGCTTGGAGTAGTTCCACTCTCTTGCCAGAACTGCTTGAAGAACTTCATTTTTAATTTGGCTATTTCTTGCAAAAATATTCTGAAGGGAGTTATTAAAGTCCAGGAATTTGTCAAGCTGTTGGAAAGATTTGTCCACAAGGATCAAGACTTGTGTTACAAGGTTGCTTTGGTTTTCTGCAACTGAAAATTCAATCTGAAAGATTGAAAGGTTTGGGAAGTCTGACCTGGTGACATTTGTAGTAGGAATAAGCCACTTTGTAAAGTAGTTGTTAAGTAAAGGAATTGTTGACACTTTGGATTGTTCTGTAATTATGACTTCTTTATTTTCATTCTGATAGATTATAGATAATTGGTATCAGATTCTGTCTATGAGAATAATGTCTAGGAGTACATTTTTGTTGTTTATATTGGATGGTATTGCTGATGACTGGTTTTTCATATTTGAGAGTAGACTTGAATTCTGTTTTGCCATAATTATTAAAGTCACATGCTATATAGTTGATGTTAAATATTGTTGTTGTTATAGTTATATTCATTGTGTACATGTTTGGTATGTGTATCTACTGTTGTTGTCATGTTGATATATTTGATGTATTGTATCAATAATGTGTTTATTGTTGGCATGTTCATTTGATTTGTTGTTTGTATAGTAAATGCATCTGTATTGTTGACATGTTGTTAATGTGTTGTGTTTTCTGTTGGATGTGTTTAATAAGTTTAATGTGTTAAGTACACATATTGTGATGTCAATCACTTGCTGGGAGTAAGCTGGATCTGGTTTTTCCTTAGATTAGAAAAATTATTCGCATAACTTGAGTTATTGATAATATTGAGATTGTTGTTGTTTGTTATTGTTGAGTACTTTTTCTTGGATTTCTTTGGAAAAGTTTGGGGTCTTCTTGTTCTTGTCTAATGTTGAGATTAATTGATTTATTGGGTGAAATCTGACTAGCCAAGATTCTTCTAGTGTCTAGAGAGGTGTAGAATCTTGTACATGACTGGCTAGAAGCTAGAAGGGTTGATGCAAACTTTTCTAGAAGCTTATTATGAATTGTAAAACTTGTGCTTTTTCCTTTCTCTTAAAAGTTTAGTCTCTTTAAAGAAAAGGGAATCAAGCAAAGTTGTTAGTAGCAAAGTTGCTTTATAAAGTAAATTTATCTTCTTGGGCAGTTGTAATATTCTTTTAATTAAGGTTTCTTGTATTGTTTGTCATTTTAATAATTATATATATCAATAAAATAATATATTTATTTATATTTAGTATACTGTATATTAAAAAAATTTTTTTTCAAAATTAAAGAAATGAATATTTTTTTTGTCTTTCAATATTCAAAAGTTCTTTACACCTTTTCTTTTTTTACTATAAGAGCTTCAAGGAAATTAAAGAAGTACACTAGTGTATTGGGATGAAACCTCTGATCAGGGGAAAACAAATTTAAGTGTCTTGCTTTTTCTTTGAATTGCATGAGAAAAGGCCTGTGACAGTTACTTCTTTACAAATCTTCTTTGGAGTTCTTCTCTATTATTCTTCTTTTTAATATACAAATTTTTTTAAATAATTATATTTTTTGCTTGAAGAACTTCTTTTTAATCAAAAAAATCAAACTTTACATCAAAATTGTTTATACTGTTGACTTAGGGCATCAACAATATATCCAATACTTATTTTTTATTATTATTCAACATATTCTGCTGCATAACCAAAAACTAAAAATTTTCACTCAAAAAAATTCTTACCAAAAAACCATAATCAATTTACTCTTGTTAACTAATTGACATTTCAAATCCAATCAATTAAATATTACCAAATCTTAAAGCAATTTCATACAATTAAAACATTATATAACAATTAACATAAACAAATCCTATTTTGGCAGTATTAATTAAAACAAGATCACACCATCAAAAAATAAACCAATCAATATACTAACAAAAATATCAACAATTATAACAACAACACATGATCTAAAAAATATGTCAACAATACTATTATTTACTTTGAACAGTAGCTTGGCTATTCTTGAAAGTAGCATCCTACTTCAATTGAATGGATCAACCAACATGGTATACCTAATTCAAGGTATCCTTTGTATAATAATCAGTATTTTTTTCACATTTCTTTTGATTATCACTAAACATTCAAACATAAATAACCACACCATCACCACTATCAACAATGACTCAAGAAATGGCTATTAAGAGAACATGTCATCAATATTATTATATACTATGAACTATAGCCTGGCCATTCTGGAAAGTGTAATGATATTTTAAGAGTCAAATCACCAAAGTGATATTAGGCTTTATTTGTACTATAATTAGTTTTTTTGTTATTTTTTTTCATCTAACATTTTTTTTTCCTTTTATATTTTCTTAAATTTTATTTCATATAACTTGAATAGGTATTCATAGCTGCTCAGCATTATCTTATATGTATATTGGTTTTAATATTTATTTTCCATATTATTTAGATAGTTTTTGTAAGCAAGTTAGTATTAGACTTATTAGCTTAGCAAGTTATATAAGAGATATTGTTTCTTTTTTCATATATAAATTTTAAACAATTTTACAACTAATAAAGTAACAATGTTTATCTACTTTAAAAAAAATAAATATATTAGTAACAATAAAAGACAAATTAATGATAATGTCTTTTTATAGATTAGTATTGGATATACAATTTGGGACAAAAAAACTAGCACTCGGTTTTTTTTATTAAAATTAATAATTTTATTTATTAAATAGTTTTTTAAAAAAACTATATTTAAAAATTATTAAATATAAAGAATAATTTTTATTAAAAAAAAAAAACTCTCACCTATTCATCGCTGATTTTTTGAAAATTTCCTTTTTAGGAAATCTTCTTCCAAGAAGCGTCCTCCTTTCTTTATTTTTTTAAGGCAAATAAGCTTTAAACTTAAAGGACATAAAGACTTTA
>CAJVPV010002795.1:0-12339 GCA_910591835.1 Acaulospora morrowiae
CAAGATGGAAGAGTATATAAATAGACTAGACAAGGTCAGAGAACTAATATAGGAGTTCATAGAAAGTGGGAAAAAATAGTTAGTGCTTAAATAAAAACTCAATCTGAGTTTATATGATCTATAGAGATGATCTGCAGGCTTTGACTCTATTAAACAAATAGGATCTTAATCCCAATTAATGGACAAGCAATATATCATCCCCATAAATCGCATCTAGAAACTCTTTGGTCACAGACAGGTGAGCTGGGTTGGGGAAATTTATTCATACAAATTATATTTGTAATGGTTCATTTTGATTTAATAAATAAACGACACCAACCTGATTAAGGGAAAAAAAAATATATAATAGATTAGAGATTTGAAGTTAGTTTGTAAATTAATTAAGAATAGATAACTATAAATGATAAATAGATAGCTTTAATAATTTTAAAAAGCAGTTATCTATTGTTTACCAACCTAACATTAAATTTATAGAAAGGATGATTTTGGTGTTCTCTTACGTATGCCTCTTGTAGTTAAGCTTTCAACTGTTGATTTTTATTCTGAAAAATCCACAATTGACTTGATATGATAACCTGAAAGTTGGATCTTTTATAAAAATAGCATAACATTGGACCAGATCAATTACTTTTTCATGTCTTCATATTGAAGCAACTTATTTTTCACTTTATCTAGCACTTGCTTTTGTTTGATCACCTTATCTTTCAAAAATCCCAATAGGAAAATGTGTTTATTTGTTAAAACTAACAAATAATAATTAAACTGCAGTACAAGATAACATTAACTAAAAAATGAACTAAAAACAAAAAAACATTAACCTTTTTTGTTTCAAACCCTTACAAAGTATAATCCTGAACAAACACCCCTCTAATATTATTTAAATTCACATGTTGTGAAGAATTCACAGTTGTGTTCACAAAGATTCATAGCCAAATGTGAGAAATATCCATCCTGTTCAACTGTATCCAAATCACTAATACATGAAAAATGTATCACCATTCTCAAATTATTTCTCTCAGTTAATTTTTGGCAATATTTAAATACTTTTTTTTTTTTTTTTTTTTTTTTGTAGGTAAACATCATTTCTTTATTTGATTTGTATATAGCAAGGTATACATCATGAAAGAAACAACATCTCTCATATGTTAGTACAATGAGTTAAATGCTAGCTTGCCTACAGTAACCATACGACTAATATTGAAAAGAAAGTTTAAAACAATATATTTTGCCGGATGGCACCAAGCAGCTATGAATACCTACTCAGCATTAGGAGAAGTAATAGTAAAATTAGAATTGGTAGATAGAGTTGTTAGACTATAAATACATTTGGAATAGTTATATTTGGATTGGATAAATGAGTTGGTTACAGTAGAAGGTAGATCAATAATGATGTTGTCTTGTGGATTGTTGGAGATATCTTTGGTCTGTGAGATATTTTTAGCTTCTGAATGTTTGATGACTGGGTACTGACAGCACTGTTAATTTCCATAGGCCTGGAGATATGATTTTCTAAGCTGAGGTCCATGTCTGAACTAAGTTCCATCGATGGCAAAGGTGTAGGGCCTTTCTTGATCTTTAGGTTCAGACCCATGATTCGATCAGTTGCTATTGTAATGCTGCACCTGTGTCTCCATGTCGATTTTCTGAATTGCAAGAGAGTTTTTATTATATTGCCTTTATTATTTTATTATTTTATTTTATATTATATACATATATATGATCTCTGAAAAATCAAATTAATTATATATATTATTTTAGCTTATATTTCAATTTTATTTATATTAGAAAAATATTCATATAAAAAGAATATATTTTTTAAAAAAATAATAGAGTTGTTTAATTTTTCTTATATTTAATAAAGTTTTTTTTATTAATTATAAACAATATCTTGTTTATAACTTTTTTAATATAAAAATACTATACTATATAATTTTGTTTAATTTTAATTTTTGAAACTATATATATGTCTCTATTTGAAATTATACAATTGATAATTATAATATAGCAACAAACTTATTAATTATAATTTTAACAATATATATATAATAAATATAATTCTTAAATAAATATATTTAAAAATTTAAAAAAAGAAATTAGTATTTATTTAAAAATTTAAAAAAAGAAATTAGTATATATTTATAAATTTTATAATAAAGCAAAAAGTATATTAATTAAAATTTATTAAAAGAACAAATAAGATTAAAATAAATTATTTTAAAATTTGATTTTATTAATATATATAATATCAATAAAACAAAATTTTTTATTTTTTTTTGTAAAGTTAAGTACAATTTTTATTAATTAATAAAGATTATATTATATTATTATATAAATAGTCTACGCAAGTTATTATCTAAATATTAATTAATACAATTATCTTTATTAATCCAACTATATATTCTTATACTATAAATGCAAGCCTATATATTAAATAGAATTAAATCAAGAAATAGAAATTTTGTTATCAGTTTTGAATTATCTAATTTGTTAATCTAATTATATTAAAAAAAATATATTTTGTAAAGATTATTAGGATTATCAGATATTTTAATGTTTTTTATTTTGAACTAAACAGAAAATAATATATTTTAGATCTAGCCCAATATTAGGAAGCTCTTGTTTTATATATTAGTAATTAATATATTATCTTATTATATTTTATTTTTGACTTATATAATTATAGTTACAGTATATATTTAGCATTTATATATATTTTTCAATAAATTCATCAAATTTTTATTTCTTAGTTAATACAGATTATCAAATCTAAAAATTATATAATCAAGTAGAATATAATTTCAAATTTTTTTTAGCAGATACTTTAAAAGGAATTAATTGATATAGGCTTTTAAATAGAAAAATATAAATATCAAAGAAGAATACAATTTTTATATATTAATAATGTGAACTGTTATGAAAATAACTATATATTAGTAAGACTTATGAGTCTATAGCACAGTGGTAGTGCTTCATAGGTTACCAGGAGAAGGTTTAGGGTTCAATCCCACCTGGTTACAAAAATTTATCACCTTCATGATTGGTTGACCAGCTTTCAATTCATGTCATACCCAATTAGCTGACAATCTACTTCCAAATTTAGTTAGACTGCATGAAGATAGGACTTCTGGTTTTCCTGACGATCGTGGGCTGAAAACAGGTTGAAGCAAGGAAGGTTGCACAAGAAAAGGCTTTTGATTTAACTCTGATATAAGCCCACAACCCCAACTAGCACGACAGACTTCGTAGCACCACCTCCTATTCAGGTTAAATGGCTTCCTGAATAAGTTGTATTCAATCAGTCAACTTCTTCAAACTGGCACAACAGACTCTGTATAATGCAGGTCGGATCCCACTACCCTATTTGATGTTAGTGCAATCCAGATTGGTGACCCAATTGGAAAAGAATAGGGTCATAAGCCAAAAAGGTAACCGCTAGGAAGGTTTTTCAACTGTTAGACAGGATTTTCCTTACCTTATATATTTACAAATAGGAAGTCATAGTATAAATCAGGATATGGACTCACCTACTTGGTGTAAAAAGTGGATATTCTGATAAAAAGAGGCAGGTAATCTTAGTTAATATTAGCAATATGTTAATAGACTATTCATGTGTAAACAATTGTAATCTTAAGTGATCTCACAATAAAGTATATATGTGTATTACAACTTAGCCTCTAAAAAAAAAAAATAAAAAAAATGACTATATATTAGTATTCATATTAACAATTTTTTCAAAATTTATTAATCTTTTTTTAATATATTATGTAATAATAATTGCTATATAAAAAGAAAATGTGAATTTTTATTGAAAGTTAGATTAGAAACCTTTTTTTGTGCAACCTTTTTTATTTCAATCCGTTTTTGATTTATAATTATTAAAAAGATTAAAGATATTATTTTCATATAATCTAATTAATTGATAAATAATTTGTAACTAATTGAATATATCATATATTGAAAGCCAGTTAATTAATTATAAAGATAATAAATTTTTATAATCAGATAAGTTTGAACTTTATATTTTCTTTTGATAATCTATAAAGTATTATTGCTATACTATGAATTTATAAATCAAAATAAAATTGTTTTTTTGTATAGAATCAAATTAAACTTTATAAAATATTAAAATTTAAAAAAAAATTAATACATTATATATATATATATATTAAGTAGATAAATATTATTTCTTTATTTGATTTGTATATTAAAAATATATATTATAAAAAAAACAGTATTTCTTATATACAAATATAATAAGTTTAATATTAGTTTGTTTTAAGAAACCATATAATTAATATTAAATTAAATATTAAATTAATATGTTTTATTAAAAAGTATTGAGTAACTATAAATATTTATTCAGTATTAGAAAAGAAAAAGTTAGTACAATTTTAAATCAATTTAATAATACAATTGAAAAAGTTAAAATTGTTTTGAATGTGGATTTTATAATTAGAACAAGATGATTAATTGTTATTATAACTCTTGTATTATAGAAAAAAATATATTTTTTTTAAATTTAATTTGATTATTATTTTGTTTGTTTTTGATTGTAATAATATATAATTTTTCTTTTTATTTCTATTTAATAAAAAGATATTAGCTATAGTGTATTATAATTTTCATATAGTATTTTATGATTAAGTTAAAACTTTGATAGATACTTGAATCTAATTGTTAAAGTTTAAAAGAAAAAAGGTATTATTAATAATGTCACATACCAATTTAATAATTTGTTATATATGAATTATTTGTTTTAAGTTGCTATTGAGATAAAAAATAAGATTAATCTGTTTAATAATTTGATTGATTTCTTTTGATACTACTGGATATTTAAATACATATTATATGTTTTTAGTATTAAGTTTATATCTTAAACAGTAAAAATTTGGATATTGGTATAGGTATAATAAATAAAAATTTTCTTATATATAAAGAATTTCCAATAGAAGCTTGATTCAAAAAATAATTAAATTAATATACTTGTTTTTTTTTTTAAATGTTAGAGTAAAGTATTACTCATAATTTTTATTAACAAAGTAAAAGTTTAACTTGTTACATAATTAATATTAAGATATGAATTATATCACTATAGATATTAACCTATCACTCATTAAACAAATATATCATTTGAAAAACTCTTGAGCAAGGAAAACCTAAGGAACTATTTGTTATAAAAAATAAAAAATAAAAAATAAAAAAACATTTGGGACAAGATTGCTAGCATTATATAACATTTGGTTGGAAAAAAAAGAAAAAAAAAATTGAAACTTTTGTTAAATGTAGTTTCTAAATACAATTAGATGTTTCAGTCAGGTGTTAGTACTGTGCAAGCCACATGTAACTCAATGGATTTGATCATATTGTTACGGGGAAAAAGTAATGGGTAAATTATAGGAAATTGTAAGGGTAAGTATAATGGTAAGTATATTAAATATAATATATATAATATATAAAATGTATATAAATAGAAAGAGGAAGATCAGATCTTGTAACAAGTTCTACTCGCGTAATAAAGATTGTCTTTCTTGATAAAGTTTGGTTTGGTGAGAATATTCCCAGTGTAGTGCAGTAAAAGGAACTACTGCACGCGAAGTAACTTGATAGAACACAGACCAACAGACTGATCTGCATTGGCATTACCAGACTCTGGCCAAATTCACACGCCTCTTTTGAGAAGCAAGAACCCACCCAAACGTGACACAACGTGAGTCAGACTGAAGCGACTGACTCGCCGTGTTTTTACCGTAACAATATGATATTTTGTGATATTGTTGTTATGTGATTTGATCGTGTTGTAATGTAAATAATAGAATAACTGGAATATGTTCCAGATGTCTATTATATTGTTGTGATGGGATGTCATGTATTGTAATTACCAGAACCAATGCAGGACACTGATCATGTACTCTCCTAATCCAGTAAGTTGTTATGTTGTTTTGGTGTATAAAAGTAATATGGAATATGATTGGTGTTTTATGTGTTACAGATTATTAGATGGGATAAGCTGGTTGCAGTTTTTTGTTGAAATTTGTGAATAAGGACTAGTAACTAATCAGAAAATTATGTGAAATCTAGCACTAGTTATCATTAGCAGAAAACAAAAAAATTCTAAAAAATAAAATGTTGCCTTTTAAGAATGATATTGTTTTTGAATTAGGAATAAGAGATGTGATTGTTTTGTAGCAGTTATGTATAGAGATGGCCTTTACATAAAAAATTTTCTTTTTATTCGTCTTTTCTGTTCCAAGTTATTGCCCAGTGCCATTACCAGTCACTAGATCTCTTAGCGTGGGTTTTATTTCTAGAAATCCCAGGGGCCAATCTTATTCTTGAAACTCACTGCTCTAAATCAGTTTTCCGGTTTATGTCCCCTTCAAAAGAACATATTCCACTAGACAAAGTTTCTTGGAAAAGAGAAGCTTTCTAAAAAGACAATTTTCTACAGATGGAGATGTTGTGAAAAAGAGTTTTTTTAAAAAATTAATATACTTGTTATTTTATGCATTTTTTAAATTTCTATTGGATTTGTTAATAACTTTAATACTATTTAAATTATAAATAAAACTAAATGTTTTTAAAATCAATAAACTTTTAGTTACTATATATGTTTTAATAATGTTAAGAATTTTTTTGTACTTCCCCTTCCAACAATCCTCAAATATTAATCGATCCAGATCTTCACAAATTACTAATCCAAAAACATATTTCAACAGTATTACAATCAATAATCAACTCCCTTTCCAAATACAACAACTCTCTATTCAAAGTTCTTTTAACATATTAATATCAATTCAACATAACAACCATAACTTGGAACTTCATTTAATATTACAAATCCTTCATAACTAGTTTTAATTACAACTTGCTTCTGTTACTTCTATATACAATAATAATTATTCTTCTCTCTAACAAGTCCAAAGACTACAACTTCTTCTCTAAATATCCAAAACTAAACAACAATATCTTTGCTTCACTACTTATCAATTATAAAAAAAGATGCAAAGTTCTATACTTCAATACAATCACAAATATTTATAACATTCTCTAAACTTTCCAGATCTCTCATACTTTTTATAAACCTACCTCTACTATATCAAAAACACAATTATCTAATATCCAGCTACCACAAATAAACATAATTGATTTACTTTCAATACAATATATACTTAAAAATCTAAACAATATCTCTATTCTATCAATAAAACATTTTCTTAAACAAATTAACAAAACTATATGATTCATAGAAATAATTTTCTTACAAAGAGCACAACAAATCTTCAAACCAAATTTTTCACTATTCCTCAACACTTTGATCTTTCTAAAAAACATATCAATTCTAACCACACAATACTAATCTAGAATATATAACTTCTATCTCAAAATTCTATCTAACACACTTTTAACTAAATCATATTTCTATATCACTCTATCATATATTTACACAAATAACACCTGAACTTGTATACAAAAACTACTTATCACTTTAGGCTTTGCAAACAAGCACTCTAACAATTAAAAAAATCCTAACTGATTTATAAATACTGCTTAATAAAAAATTCAAAAATAATAAAAGCTTCAATCCTAATCAAATATCAATTACTATTAACTCTACAATCTATCTAATTGATTTTGTAACAGGCACATTTCAACTTAAACACTTATTTAACAATCTCAAACCAAATTAGCAAGATCTCAAAATTTTAAACCAAATCCAAAATAAAACTCTCAAACTTATATACCAGCATATTTGGATTCCAAGAAATAAAGATATGGTTGAAGAGAAAAAATTCCTTGACATCTTACAAAATACCAAACATAAGGATCCTAATGATTCTCTTTGATTTTTTATTTAATTCTTAAGTTTATATTAAATTTAATAGGTGAAGTATAGTCCACCATTATTTTTAATAGTGTTTTGAATCTTATGTGATTCTCTGCAATTCTGTTCAATTCCAATTTTTGGAACTATAACCAAACACAGGAAAAATAACAACAATAATAACAAAAAGCCTCCACAATACTAGCAAAAACCAATTACCAACTCTATACTTAATTACAAACTAACTCAAACTAATTAATATGTAACAATCTTGACCTGTAATTGCGCCACGGGACCCATACTGTGCCTAGCGACCCGAATGACCCAGAAGGTATTTGATCTGCCCCTGACGACCTACAAGTCTGTGACATGTTCCCAGATGATTGTCAGACGTATATACAATACGATTCTGACCCCTGACGATGTGCCATGCCGCCAAGACGCCACTAATTAATTACTATGAGCTAATGTAACCAAATTAGGAGCATAAGGCCATAGAGCGTGCATATTGTTTATATTATTTTCTTTTTATTTCCTTTTATATTTCTTTATGTTAATTAAGTACATATGTCTCCGGAGGTTAAGCCTTATATAGATATATGTATTTTTATATTTATTTATTTATGTATTTTTACGTTGTATGAAGCCAACATGCATAAAAGAATAACCTTTTGACCTTAATAAAATTCCAACTCTGTTGGCATTAAAATAATAATCTCTCAAGTTCACTGTCTTTAAAAATCACTAACAATTTTATTAAGACTTTTACATAATATAACACTCAAACTTTTCTCTCAAAATTTGTTCATGCCTTACCAAAACAAAATAAATTATTAAGAAGGCATTAGCTCTTCAAAATTAGATAATTATTTTCTTTTTTTTTGCTTAAAGGTTTTTTATCAGAAATATATCAGTAGATTGATATGTATAACAATGTATCTCAATATCTCAATATTAATTATATAACAAATTTACTCTATTAATAAAGATTATAAGAAATGCCTCACTTAACAGTAAAAAAAGAATTTTTTTGTATTATTTAATATTACTTTCTAGCTAAGAATCTTAATGATTCTCTTTAATTTTGTATTTGATTCTCAGATTTATATTAAATTTAATAGATGAAGTATAACCTATTATTATTTTTAATAGTGTTTTGAATTTATGTAATTTTGTTTGATTTCAATTTTTGAAACTATATTTCTAGCTAAGATTTGTTAACTAAAGAATTTCAAAAAAGTATAATAATAAGTTGTTTCAATTTATAGTATTGCTAGTCCTTGAATTTGAATTGAGATTAAAATAGATAAGAAGAATCAATTTTTTGTATAATATTTTGTTAATTTTTTAAATAATTAAAAAAAAATTAATTTTTGATATTTTTCTAAAATAATTGAAAGTTTTTTAAAGTATTTTCTTATTATTTCTCATATTAATTTTAGAATTAAAGTGGCATTAATAGAAAAGATCAAATAAAACTTGCAATAAATTATCTGATAAAAAATTGGAATTAGCAAGTTTAACTTTGGAACTATTTATAAAAATATGTTTTTGGTGATATTGAATATAATATAATTGAAGAAAACTAATTTTCTAAAGTATTGAAATAAAAGAAAAGTTGAAAAAGATATTAACTAATTGAAAGATATATTTATTTCTTTGAGATAGAATTAAAATTTTACTGATTATATTATTTAATAATACTTGTTATAATTTAATAAGCTAAAAAAATTTATAAAAAGAATGCTTTTGAGTTTGTAAAACTTATTGTATAAGAATTAACATTTGAGATTTCCAGTAGATAGCTATTATATTTTGATAGGCTATTGCTATTGTTTATATTAAAATGGTTATTTTAAAATAGAAGTTTTTTTAAATATTATGATATTTTTTATAAATTTTAACAATAACATTAATATTGTAAACAAGTTAGAAAAGTACTTTAAATTAAGAACTGGTTTATAAAATCCTAAAAGATTTTTGAAGTTAATAAAGTTTTTAAACCAGTTAAGTTTTGAATCATATTGGATAATTTCCATATAAGCTATTAATTGAAATCAAAAAAGTCTTACTATACTGTTTAACTTTAATAATTAATTTGAATATTAAAAATATTTATAGTATTAATTACAAAGATTTTGAAGTTTGATTAAGGATTTATTAATAATAGACCTATTAAGTTTTTTATATTGAAATAATAATTTGAACAATTGATTAAACAAATTTGAATTTTTAGGTCTTTAATGGTTTTGATGATATAAATACTGTAATTCAATTGTTCTAATTAAATATTTCCAAATTATATATTGAATAGAATCAAATTGCTTCTTTCTTTTATATAGATTATATTTCGTATAATAAATATTTTTTTGTAATCAATATAAAAAATTTAAATAATAACCTGTAAGTCTATAATATAGTAGTTAACACTCCACAGGTCAAATCACAAGATACCAGTTCAACCCCATATGAAAGTAGTTGAATAAAATTAATATAATATTTGGCACCATAACCTGTAAAAAGCGCTGTTTCTTATGAGAAGCCATTTAATATGCTAATTCAATGGGCATTGAAATTGGGATTTTCGGAAAAGGTGTCATGACATGATGATCGTCCAGCTAGTGTTATGATAATCACCAAAAGTTGCAAGGTGTATAAAGTATCTGTTTTCAACAAGTAGGTTTGATAATTACTCCCTAATATCTGGCGTTTTTTCGCAGATCCCTGCCCTAGTCTCATTCCAATCCAGTAATAAACTAGTCTAGTGGTGCTTATTCCAAGAAGGCATCTGACAGTAAAATCTGTTCTATGCAAGAGTACTGTAAATTGCTATTCAGGCAGTAAGAACCAGTTATAAGTTTACCTTGAACATTCTTGAGTATCATTCAAGCAAGTAAGAAATTAAATAGTTAGCCCAGTTGCAGGTGATGATAAAGGGATTTATCCTTAATGGAGCAAGCGGATGTCATATAGCTTTATTTGCCACATAAAGGATATTATCCCCAGTACACCCCTTCATTTCTCCTTAATTCTTCTTCAATAAATAAAGCAGTTAGTAAATTTACCAATGACTTGGCAAAACAAGCGAGGATTTGGCACATTTGTATCAACCTTTATCTATTAGAAAAAGTTGATAGCAACAATCAATATGTGAAGAAATCTCTATATAGTTTAGTGTATACTAAGATAAATTAATATTATAGTATAGTTCTATATAGTAATATGTATTAATATATGTAAATATTAATCTTAATAAAGTTTGCTAAGCAAGGTCTATGCTAGTATTTAATAATAATAATAATAAATAATAATATTAATAATATTAAATTTAAATATTAAATTATCTATTGAGAAAAATCTGTCTTTCTTCAAGAAGTACAATGTTAAGATTATTGTAACTTATAAAAATTGTATTTGAATATTTGAAAGTTATTTTATATACTGATTAATAAATTTATTAATTTTTGTTTGAAAGTGATTGAGTATAAATTTGTTGAAAAAGATTATTGTAAGAAAGTATTTAAACTTCTTCATAATTAATTATTTGAATATTTGCTGTTTGACTTGATCTTTATTCTTTTGTTCTCTTGTATCTCTTCTTATCCTTATTCTATTATAAAAACCATTCACATTATTATCATTATACTCATCAAAACAAATACTTTTCAAAATATATACTTAAACAAAGTTAGTGAGTCTACTGTTTGTTTCAAGTTAACTCATAAATTTTACTTTACCATGGCAATATTTACTGCACCATCCCAAATTCCTCAATATTTTTTCTTGACCAAAAAATCTAAACCAGCTCATCCTCTATAGATGATTAGCACTTTTCAATTATTTAATCAGATTTCATTTAAAAATCAAAACAAAAACTAAATCTGTTTAAACTGATTTTGTATTATAACAACAATCACATGTTCACTAGCAACTATAATAACAAATAACTTTATATATATTTCATTATTTATAGTAACCAAAAAGCCAGAAAAATAAAACTACAAGCCTGTCTGAAGGCTTTCTTGGAGAAATAATTGATTTTCTACTTATAGATTTTATAGTTTATTTGGTACAGTTTTAGTTATAGTTATATTTATTTTCTTTTCAGCTATTATATATCCAAAAAATCAAAATATTTTACAAAATTTGTTGAGTTGGTAGGCATAGTTACTACTCAGTTTTATTTAGTATTATAATATTGTTTTTGAAATGTTTTATAATATTAGTTAGGTAATGACTAAGTAAGCAAGCTAATATTAAACTTTCCTGAAATAATAAAAGAGATATTGTTTCTTTTATAATGTATACTTTATTATATATAATATTAAATAAAGAAATGATATTTATCTACAAGAAAAATCCTCCAAAAAAAATAAGAAAAGAATATAAAAAAAAATCATAAAAAATAATTATTATAAGTATTTTTTCATATTGTTAGCATGGAAAAAGATAGTAAAGAAAATATAGAGAAAATATAGAAAGTATAATTTGTATATCAGGTATAAAGTGTATATCAG
>CAJVPV010002796.1:0-12337 GCA_910591835.1 Acaulospora morrowiae
ATATAACTAAAACAATATGTTTATTTAATATCAATATTTTGTTGACCCTCCTTCAGCCGCAATGCAAGCCGCAATTCATCGTGGCATACTTGCGATCAACCGCTGACACATCAATGGAGATATGTCATTCTAACATTTTTGAACAATTTGATCCAAATCAGTAAGACTTGCAGGTTTAGCTTGAAAAACCTGTTGTTTAACAATGTGCCACAGGTCTCAATTGGGTTAAGATCTGGACTTTGAGGTGGCCAGTCCATAACCCAAATTTTATTAGTGTCAAGAAATGCCATGGTAATCTTTGCGGTGTGTGGGGCGTGTTATCGTGCTGAAAAATGGGACGGCCGCTGTAAGACCAATTAGAAATATTATCGATTTTTGATAAGAGATATTCTTTAAGTATGTCGACATAGGATGCCGCTGTAAAAAAAATTTAAAAAAAAATTTAAAAAATAATTTAAAAAATAATTTAAAAAAAAATTTAGAAAAAAAAAAAAAATTCGTTTCTTTTTCTTTTCGCTTTTCTGTTTCCGTTTTCTGATTCTTTTTTTTTCCACCTTTTTTTTTGTCATTTTTTTCTTCATCATGCCTATCTATATATATTTCATCCCTACTTTATTTTTTTTTTTCTCATCTATCCACCCTTTCTCCCACTCGTCTATCCATCCTTTCTCCTGTTCATTCACTCACTCTCTTATTGTCCCTTATTTACTATCCACCCTTTTTCTACCTCTTTTTCGTTTATTTCTTCATTAATATATATACCCTTTACCAACTTATATAAAGGAACTAGAGGGCTGACTCTGAATCAGAAAAAACACCTCCAGTGCATTTGACTTGGGCTGTGTTTGATGGTGGCGACCAAACAGTCAAGATCCCATTCTTCACTTGGTTCATGCCAGATTCGACAGTTTTATGCTTGCTGAAACTGGGTAAACGTGAACTCGTCACTCTATAATACTCTTTTAAAATCTTTCACAGTCCACTTTTCATGGTCACGACACCAGACAAGACGTTTTGCAACGTTATTGCTTGAGATAAGTGGTTTTTTACGGGTGATGCAACTTTTCAGCTGCTCCTTATGAAGAGCATGACAAATGGTCTTTTCTGATACCTTTTTTTTTATTTTTTTATAATAGAAAGAATTCAACTTAGCAGCGCATAAATGCTGATTTTTGATAGCAAGCTTTTTAAGAACGTCACGGTTAACGGTTGACGATCGCTCAATTCTTTTTGCTCGTGATACAGCTGATCCGGTCTTCAAAAACTTGTTAACTACTGAACCCAAAACTGATTTTTTACAACCAACTTAAGCTGCAATAGTACGATAGGAATTATTATTTTTATAGCCATAAATTATAGCTGCTCTCTGTACATCGGTAAGATCTTTTTTGGCGCCCATATAAAAATAGAAAAGAAGTTATCACGAAAAAGTCATGAAAAAAAAAATATCAATAAAAATTTTTTTCAATAATAACTTTATTTATTTATATACATACATATATATATTAACATATAATAAATATACTATAAAAATTTTAACTAATTTTATTATATACAATTTTTTTTAAAAAAATTTTTTAAGTGTTTGCAATAATATGTCCACCCTTTGTACTTGTTAAATATATGTGACAAACACCTTAAAGAGTTTAGTAGGGGCAACTTGTCCTATGTGCTAAAATATATATTCTAATAAAAGATATGGTTATAAGTTAGAGAATGCTGAATAGAAACTTAACAACTATCAACACCACAATCAATTAAAAAATCACTTGGGAAGAATTACTCAAGTTCAAATATCCATCAAAAATTACTACAGAAGACACCAATATGACAGACTATAATACACATTTTTTTTGTTTCAAACTATGGAACTTAGAACTTCCAACCAAAGACAAGCTTCACAAAAGATCAGCAACCATCTATACAAACAATATTTGTTCAACATGTAATCAAACGAAGGAAACTAACACATATAACATGCTATGTGAAAATAAAAAACAAATCCTCCTTAAAAATCTCAATCAAATAATCAACAAATAAATAAGTAGCAGAAATAAAATGAAACTAAAGTATAGATTGAACAGAGATCTAAAAAATAATCAAAAATTATGAACCAAAGAAATATACCATCTGGTGGCAAGAGGAGCCTTATCAACAAGCACAATTTCTATAATTAAACAATACAACACAGAAGGCCATTAACAATATATAAAGAAAATTTTCAACAGATTTATAACCGACTTGACAAATTCATGGAAACTTCAATATATAGCTTTTGCAAAATGGGAAAAAAAAACAATATAAGTACAAAAGAGAAAAAGGTATAGAAACACAATAGTGATAGACAAAAAGAAACCAAGAGCAAAGAAACAATTCTAGCTTGAGAAACTGATAAAATAATAAACTATACCAGAACAAGCTGGTGCAACTGGAACACAATTTACTTTTTCAAAAATAATTTTAAATGGGATTAGTAGAGCCTTGACAAATTAGCCAAGTATATACAAGTATTTAGTAATAAGCCATGTGATAAGATTTATCTTTAATGAGTTAATTAGATAAATAAAAAGAAAAAATTTGTAAAAATGAATTTAATGTACCTGAATGTAAATTTCTAATAAACAAGATATAAGCTGCCCAATAAAAAAAAAAAAATTTGCTTGATCTATATTTTATATAATTTCTTTAATATTATAAGTGTTTATTGTTATTGAAAGTGTAAAAGTAATGATATTAAATATGAAGATTGATATATTATTGTTTTTTTCTTAGTTTTCTAGAAATAATATTCTTTAAGAAAATAAAAATTCTTCTATATCAATAGTTCTAGTTGTAATTTCAATTGTTGCTAAAATATGAAAATGTAGTGTTGATATACTGTATATTTATTTGAATAGTATTTTTTTTTTTTAACAATTGTTGCAGTTTCAAATGGTATATTTATCTTTAGGAACAATAGTGTAACATTTTTTCTTGCTATACTCTTTTTTTAATTTGTATAGATGGTTGTTAATTTCTTTCAACATTACTTGAATTTGCTACCAAGGTTATGGCTAAAGTTGAGATATTTTTTGTTGTGATAGGTATTGTTTTGGATTTTGTTTTTTTTTGAACTGATTTGTTTTTTGCTTAATCAATTCTTCTTCTAAAATAATATTTATTGTATCTTCTGTTGTAAACTCAAAGTCTTTTATATTGTATTTATAGATTTTGTTTGCTATTCTTGTTGGATTTTGTTGTTAATCTTTGTAATGATTCTTGTGTTGTCCTTAGTACCCCACCAGGTTTTGCTTTTAAAAAGTTCTATATAAAATCTTTTTTTTAATGTTAAGTAAGGCCTTCCTCATAACTTTATTGATTGTAAAGTAAAAAAATGAAATACATTTTATATGAAATCAAATAAAAGAATGAAGTATATAACAATACATATTTCCTACCACCATAAACAGATATATTATGAAAAAACTTTGATGCAAAGAAAACATGAGAAACTATCTGTTATAAAAAAATAGAGCAACAAAATACTATCCGGGCAAGATTGCCATATTATAAAAAGGAATGTAAGAAGTTTGATTAGAGAGAAAATATATTCTTGCGATAAGATTGTTTATAAATTTTGATATGGTACTCAAAAATGTAATGAAAGGCCATATGAAGTATATAGTTGATGCTTGAAAGGATAAATATTGAAGTAGAAAAATATGATAGGATTTGAAGACGTATTATCTGTTATTCAACAATCCCTTCCACAGGGCACAGATTCAATGTGTCTACCTAGGTTTAAGACTTCCTTTTTGACAGTTGGACGTGACTCCAACAGCAGTAGCAGGGCACTGGCATAGGCCGCCAGATTATGGGACGCAACTTCCTGGTATTTCACTTCCACCCAAAATAAGATTGCTCTTATTCATATTGATCAGGCTTTAGCTGCCTTTTTTCTTTAACAGTAGCATTGCTGCTTATGGGACGCAACTCCATTGTTGAAGATAATAAGCAAGTTTGTATGGTTAGGTGTTATATAATGTGGCTGTGTTAAAGTAAGTTGGGTAACTGAAGCCTGCTTCAATTGCTTGTTATGTTTTGGATGTGTATAAAGTTAAAGATTACCAGAACCTGCGCAGGGCACAAGTCACGTGCTCTCCCAATCTAGTAAGTTGTCAGTTTATTGTTATTGTCATTATTGTTGTTGTGGCTGTTGTTGTTGTGGATGTGTAAGAATTTTGTTGTGGAAACTGGTTGTGAACGAGTTTGAGCAAGTATTGTTTTTAATTAAGGAATGAAAAAATTTGATGATTGTTGAATGTGTGTAGATCTTTGTTATTATTGTGTGTGTATGAGAATTTTTGTTATAGAGACTGGTTATAAACTGGTTTGAGCAAGTTTTGTTTTTTGATTAAGGGTAAGACAATTTGATTGGTTGTTGAGTATATGTAAATCTTTTGGAGGGATAGAGCTAGGTACGGTTTTTTGAACATTTGAGAAAAATTTAAAAAAAAAGAAAATAAATTTGTAAAGGTTGTGTTAAGACAAACATTAGACCCAGTAACTTTGTTTGAATGTGTTTTTTGAAATGTGTTTGTGATATAAAGAGAAAAGAAAGGGAGGAAGATGGTTATAATGGTTATATATAGAGGGAAATGTACCTAAAGATAAAAATTATGAAGGAGAACTGCCATGGGTCTTTTCCCATGCAATCAAGAGCTAAGAAAGACTCTCAATTTGCTTAGGTCTTGACCAGAGGTCCCATTTCAATGCAACAGTATTCCTTAAAGTCTTTTTGTTCTTGGGTGTAAAGCTTATTTGCCTTAGAAAAGTAAGGAGAAAAATGCTTCTTGGAAGAAGATTTCTAAAAAAAGAAATTTTCAAAAAATCAGCAGTGAACAGGTGAGAGTTTTTTTTTTCTATATAAAATCTTAAGGCTTTATTTATATCTTTTATATTAAAGAAATCCAAAATTGCAAAGCTTTTTTTCTTTTCAGTTTTGCTGTTTGAAGCTTTTGATGATTTGATAATATTCAGTATTTGTTGAATTTGTAAGGGATTATCTATTATATATCTGTTTAGGATTTCTATATCAAAATTATTATATTTCCAAACTTGTTTGATATATTCTTTAATAAGTACCCATTTGATTACAATTAAAGAATTGATGTTAAATAGCTTTGTTGCTACTGTATCAAGAATAGTAGTATTAATTATTGTTCCCAATTCAGAAATTTCTGAAAAAAAGTTGTAAGTATCTTTAAAAAATGTTTTAATTCATTTTTGGTCATAAGGAGTATAATTGTTTTCCAATATTCTTAAATAATGAATTATTTGAATTTCTATTGATTAATAAAATGTTAAATTTAATTGGATGTCTTGTATAGATTTGTGAGGATTTATTGACTAATCGATTATATATTTTAGTATTGATGTGTTATTGTATTGATGTGTTATTATATTGATATGTTTTGGTGTAGATGTGTTTTGATATTGATGTGTCTTAATGTTAACATGTTTTTGGTTTATACTATATTAATATATAGATTTACTGTTATATAAATATATTGGTCTAATAGTATGCTGATATATTGTATGTTTTCTTGCTTTATTTTAAGTCTGTTATTATTTGTTTTGCTACAGAAATTGTTGTTTTGACATATATAATTTCTAATTTGGACTTGTTTATTATTATATTTAGAATGAAATATATTTAAACTTTAATTTTGAATTTTTAAAGTTTAATATATTTGTTTAATTGTTTTGATGCAAGGAGAAATGTATTTATTTTACTTGTTAATCTTTTGATGGAACTAAGCTGTTTTTGGTTTTTGGCTCCAATATAAATCTAATTGTATAATGGATATTGTTTATTTTATAAATTTGTTAAAATTTGTGTTTCTTTTTTAATTATAGTAAAGAGAAAGTCTTGATATTCTTCGAATTTTATATTAGTATATAAAATTGTCTAGTTTATCAGATATAATTTGTTTAATACAAAGTTCTGCTAGTGTTTAGAAAAGTATTTATTCTGATATATAACTGATTAATAGTTTATAAAGTATAATATTAACTTTTTCCTTAATTTTACTGTAAATTGTTTTCTTTATGTTTTTTCTTTTCCAATAAGAAATCACAAGTATCTGTCTATTTGTTTAAATAAAAAGAAGCTAGTATTCTTTAAATTCAAGTATATCTGTTTGTATTGTCTGTCTATATCCTTAAAAAAAAATAGTACAGTTTTATTAGGTAAAGTATCTTCTTGGATATTTTCTTAAGTAGTTTTGAAAATTACCAAAAAAGAAATTTTTTTAGTAATTTTGTGATTTTTGGAAAAGAGTTTTTTTTTAAAAAAATATTGGTATTAATATATTTATTAAATATAGTATATATATATATTTTAAAGAAAATAAAAATAAAAATAATTATATTTCAATTATATTTTTTATATAGAACTCTTTCTGCTAATCCTTTTATTAACTTAAAAAAACAGATGTTCTTAAAAATATTCTTTATTTTTGACAATAAAGTTTATATACTTTTCTTAATATCATATTTTCTAAAAGCTGATGCTTTTTCCACTTATTTATCTTTTCTTTTTCAAAAACTTTATATATTTTAATAACAAAATAAACCTATTTAATTTATACAAATATCTTATTTGAAAAAAAAACCTGTTAAAAAAATATTCTTCACTATACTCTTTTTAGGTCTGGAACTCTAGAAAATATATTTTTCAAGCTTTATAAAAACCTTGAATTCACCATAAGTAAATACCTTAGGTTGAGGGAGATGAATAAACTAGTAAAAAGTCTATCTGAATATATAATTTTTTTTATCATTCATACATGTCTATAATAATACTTTCAAGTATATTAATTTTTTTTTATTTTTCTTAAGAAATTATATCTACTTTAGTTTGATCTTAAATTTTTTGTTACATTAGAAATTCTAATTAGTAATTACCGAAATCTTGAACTGATTGATTGACATATAAAAAAAATATAAATAAAACATATATTCTTACATATAAAGATGGGTTCCTAAATTAAAGACAAGGATATAATTCAAATGTCTTTTACTATTAAAAAAGTTTTTTTAAATATAAGATCAAAAAAAAACTACTTACAAAGTTTTTTTACAATTTAGGCCACTTGATTCAAATGTTTTTTGAATTATATCCCTATTAAAATAATGAATAAATAATTATGTCTCTTCAAAAGGGATATAATTAATCTGCAAAATTTTATATACTAAATAATTTAGGGCCTATTTTTACTTACATGTTCTATGTTATACTATATTATACTAATAATACAATTGAATATAACAAAATAACAAGGTGTTGAATCATTTTCTTGATAAAAATAGTTTGAAGTTTTTTATTTTTTCTCTTGTATCAGTTTTTTTTTTTCAAAATCATAAAGATTTTTATTAAACTGGTAATTGATTTAGATAAATTTTATTTTATTAATACTAACATTTCCTTTTCTTTTTTAATTTTTAATTTTTACTTTTTTAAAAAAATATTTTTTTTTTAATTCTTAGAACTATAAAGATTAAATTGAAATAACAGTCTTGATAAAAGGCTGGCTATAATATTTTAGATATGCAAGAAATGTTTTTTTTAATTGAGCAAGTTTTTTATTTCTTTTAATTATATCTGGAGGCTATTAACTGTTGACAGGTATGCATAGTGTTAAAAAATTTTATTAATAGTATATAATTTTATATAATCAATTATTCAAAAAAAAACTATTTTCTGTTTACGTGTGGTGCAGTAATTAACACAAACAACAGAAAGATGACAGACAAAACTGGAAGCTCAAAAGCCCCATTAATTCTAAGAAATAACACTTTTAAAAAAACCTTAAGATACAAAAAGAAAACAGGAGTCACTTTACTTAAAAGCCAACCATACATAAAAAAACCCATCAACATAACTGGCAATACACAACCAACAAACAAGCAAGACCAACAAAACAATATTAACAATAACCAAACCTGCCAAACAGAAAAACAAACCAATCCTCAAATTCAGACAATAGAAATACAACCAGAACAGAGAAGCCAAAACTTAACAGGCACCACTTCTTCTTGGAGTGAGATAGTAAAATTAGAAAGAATCGAAGAACAACATTATCTTTTCCTAGAACATAATCAAACTAATCAACCAAAAAGTGCAGGAGGACCAAACTCTTACAGATATACAAAAATTGATGACACTAATGAATAGATAGATGACATAATCAGAAACAACTCAGATAATAGCTGGTTTATTATCAGCAAAGGAAAGAAATTAGCAGAACAGTATGGCAAACCAAGATCAAGATTCTATTTAATAAAGCAATTAGATATGAAAGAGAAAGATACAAAGTTGAAATCGATGCTGATCTAGTCAAAGAAAGAACCAGCAACCAGAAAATCAAACACATCTTACTTATACTCAACTCACCTGAAGGATTTCTGGCAGTCCGCAGCGAAGGAAAAAATGAAAATATAAAAATCATTGCCATTTTTGGTAATTAACAAGCAGCAGGTTATGCAATCTCCATAGACCTTC
Organism: Acaulospora morrowiae; assembly: GCA_910591835.1. Taxonomy (NCBI): domain Eukaryota; kingdom Fungi; phylum Glomeromycota; class Glomeromycetes; order Diversisporales; family Acaulosporaceae; genus Acaulospora; species Acaulospora morrowiae. Next base: position 8,546 of record CAJVPV010002796.1, read on the forward strand.
CCAAAATGGAGGGTCACAAACTCAGACATATGGAAATCAGGTGCCAAGACATTAACAGAGGAAATTCCATTGTGGTGTGGAACATTCCCCTGAACACAAAACTTATTAAAATCAAACAAGCATTTTCAAATTCGGGGAAATTACAGAAGTCACTGTAAGTATCCAGAACCTATAGCAATGTGCCACAATAACCTTCAAGGAAAGAACAACCAAAGAGAACCTAATCAAGAAAAGAAGCATCTTAATCAAAGGTGACTCTGTTAGAATCAACGATGCAGAATATCCATCAGCCAAATAAAGAAAAGATATGAAATCACAACAAAACTAACCAATCTACCCCCTAACACAACAGTATGGGATCTCAAAAATATTTTAATACAATGCAAGGGTCATATATGCTATATCCCCAGAATAGCAATCACATACTATAGAGCCAGACATTTTGCAATAATTAGTTTTGAGATACAGGAAGATCTCCTAGAAGCAGTTCAAGACAAATATATCCTTGAAGAAACAAAACTAACTTTTGTACCAATTACTATTAAATTGTATACAATATATAACTTAACAAGTCACCTGGCCAAAGACTGTTTAATCAAACAATGCCAGCAACAATGGCAAGAATATTATCAAGAACAAGCATTAAAATTTGAAGCAATTTACAACAAATTCAGACCTGCTAAGACAAACAACATTCGCAACATCAACAGATCCAAACCCTATGGACAAACCAGAACTGGATCATATGTAAATGCCCTCAAGACACAAATACAACAGAAAGAAAACAACTCCAATTCCATGACAGAAATCATCGAAATACTTAGACAAGTACAAAGAGACCTAACAGAAATAAAAGAAAAAATAACAGAACTAGGGCTCCAAAAAGTACCGAACTGGTATCAAAGTGATATCGAAATGGTACTGATCTATAGTAAATTTAATATATGGGTTATAACCCACTCATATAAATTTATAGTAAATTTAAGTATCAAACTGGTATCGAATTGATATTGAAGTGGTATCATTAGGAGCCCTAAACAGAACTTGATGAATGTATCACCAACTTAGAATGCTACAACGAAGAATACTATGAATCAATGGAAAGTGAGCAGACTGAAGAACCCAGAGAAAAACAAACCCCTCATCAAAAATCCCAGGCAACACAAGAAAATAACATTGACAACATTAAAGACCAACAAACACAACTTTTCGAATCACTTGATGGAATGCAAGAAAGCATGAACCAAATATTAGCGACAATAGATATCTTAACCAAAATTCCATCTCAACCAACTCTCCATTCAAATCATAATGGGAAACACAAACAGTAGAAACACCTCTGAACCAGAGGACCATTCCATCAATGAAATAAACTTCTTAACAAATGAACAAATAAAAGACATCTTAATCTGATCAGACTCTGAAACATCCATTGACGAAACAACAGCAACAACAACAGAAATAAGAAATCTATTCAAAAATAAAATTCCAACTGAACAAATATCAACAGAAATTACAGCCAATATATCTCACAATATTTAACAAGCATTAACAATGCCACAAAAACCATCACCTACAGAACCACAAGAATGGTACACTATAATAGTAAACATTAGAGACCTGAAGTCTAATCCACTTAAAACAAATCTATGGATTGATTGGGTTACTAAATCAAAAGCAGATATCATTATATTAACAGAGACCAACTTATTAATCAAAGAAGGAGAACATATCAAAATTCCAGAATATATAACAATTTGGATAGGAAATAGTAAACAAACCAAGGGCTTTGGCACTTGTCTAGCCATTAAAAATCAACTCGCCAAACATATTTTTAAAAAACACAGCTGGAAAAATAGAATCATTAGCATTGATCTTTTCTTCAAACACAAATGGAAACTCAAAGCCATAGCAACTTACTTACCAGCAATGTTACACCCAAAACATCAACAATGTATAACAGAACTCAAACAAATTATTAATGAAGCACTTACACAATAGGCACATATTCTAGTTATGGGAGATTTCAACATGATGGCAAATCCAAGCATCGATATATCCAACTTCACTTTTCCAAGCAACAAAAGATATTTATCAACTGGGAAAATGATACAACATTTAATTATAAACCAATTCATTGACACCTTTGAAGAAACCAATTTGTATAGTATACAACATACATGGGAAAACTTAAACAAAATCAAAAGTAGAATAGATCAGATCTGGATGTCCCCATCAACCCTCTGGCTAACCATAGAAGCTTTTATCAAAACAATAAATCAAGAAACCTTTGAAACAGACCATTACACAGCCATGCCAGAATTCAACACTGGTATATTAACATAGATAACAGAAACAATATCAAAACCCAACCCAACACTAGATATAGATGGAATGAAACAAAAAACAAAAAATGGGAAAAGTGAAAACAAGAAATAGAGAGCCAAGTATAATCAAGCTGGCCAAACCTATGCAGCAACGAGAATACAGCAAATAGAAAATAAAATATATTCAGAGATACAATTTTGCAAGCATCCTTAAAACACATTCAAAAATATAAAGAAAAAAGATCAGGTCCCAAACCACCCAGATTACAACACAACCTCCTATGACAAATCTAAAGCTCAAAAACTTGGGACGAAAACTCCTTCACAATATAGAAACAAACATGTCAACCATGGAAAAAATCTATTCAAAAATTAAAAAAATAATATAAATATAATATTACAATTGAAGCTTCAGAAGTATCAAGCGACCATAAACAAATTACGCTATGGATTGACAAACTTACCAACATCCAAAATACTTACAAAAAAGCTCTTAAAGCAATATACACCAACAAACAAGCTGAGGCAATTCAAGAATGTATTATACAAAGACAATTCTTTTTCTCTACAAACAAAAAACAAATGATCAGAAACCTACTTGATAACCCCAAAAGACACATTATTCTGGACAAATTAATCTCAACAGATCCAGAAGAAAAGATAATAACAAATCTCCAAAAATAAAAGAACAAGTAAGCAAACACTATCAAGAATGAAACAAAAAACGAAACATCCAAGATATCAAGAACACCATTTGGGAAAGAGAATACAAACCATAAAAATCAATAAACAAGGACTGGTACAGGGACCTTATACTCAAAATCATACCAGAAGAAATTCAAAGAATGATAAAATCAAGATTATCTAAATCAGCAACAGGAGCCTTCAGAATCCCATACATAGCACTCAAAAAGTTGTCACTAAAAACCATAACCTTTTTCACAGACCTTTTCAACACCATTTTGGAAACAAAAGAGATTCCAACAGAATGAAAGCAGGAAAGTATATATCCGATATCCAAGCCAAAACCCTGGGAAAACAACATCAACATGACAAGACCTATTACTCTGCTTGAATTAACAAGAAAAATATTTACCAAAATCCTTATGGATAGACTTTCAACAATTCTAAATGCACATTTCATCCTCTTATAACACAACTGAGCAGCACTGCCAGGAAGCAATACACAAACACCAATTCAAATACTGTAATCAATTATCAATGACAGCAAACAGAACTCAAAAACAATATACTGTATATCTTAAGCTTAGACATGGCCAAAGCATACATTCAGTCAGCATTTAAATACTTAAACATGCTTTCTTACAAATCAAATATCCAAACAAATTCATCAATATAATACAGTGGATTGCCAAAAGTTTATGGAAACTTTTATTTTTTTAATTGTACAATATTTATTTTAATAATTATAATTAATTTTTTTATAAAAATGTAATTACATATT
>CAJVPV010002797.1:0-12336 GCA_910591835.1 Acaulospora morrowiae
AGTGATAAATTTGTATAAAATAAATTTGTACATACTCTTTACATAATATCTAATAAACAAGGTGTAAGCCACCCGTTAAAAAAAAAATGTTCATGTTTTATTAAAAATTTTAAAAAATTTTAAAAATGCAAATTAAAAAATATATTATAAAAATTTTTATATAAAATTAATTATTAATGATTTTATTAAATTAGATAATAATATAATTTTGTAAAAATATTTGTATAATATTAAATATCCATAATTTTATTAAATTAGTTAATGAAATAATTTTGTAAATAAAAATATTTGTGATATAAAAAAATTTAAAAAATTAATTATTAATGATTTTATTAAATTAGTTAATAATATAATTTTGTAAAAATATTTGTAAAATATTAAATATTCATAATTTTATTAAATTAGTTAATGAAATAATTTTGTAAATAAAAATATTTGTGATATAAAAAAATTTAAAAAATTAATTATTAATGATTTTATTAAATTAGTTAATAATATAATTTTGTAAAAATATTTGTAAAATATTAAATATTCATAATTTTATTAAATTAGTTAATGAAATAATTTTGTAAATAAAAATATTTGTGATATAAAAAAATTTAAAATTTTTTTTTTATTTTCCAACCAGTTTTTATAGATAATTATATATATATAATTTTGTAATTAAATTAAAATATTTCATAACAAACTTGTTTCTTAGATATTAAAATATATATATATGAAATTTTATATAATTTAAATCAATAATTATAAAATTATAACCAAAATTATGATTGTCATTTCTTATAGACACCATTATATTTTTTAAAATAATTTATTAAATAAATAAAATATTTATTAATAAAAAGAAATTGTAAAATTTGTTAACCTATTTCTGCATAAAGTCAATATATAAATTTATATTACAATACTATACTGTATATTGTATAATGTGTTGCAAAAAAATGATACTTATATTTGTAACAAAAATTGTTAGAAAAATTATTAATAAAATTTAATATAATTGAATTAACATTTATTAAATAATTTTATTTAAAATTACTTTATTATTTATTTTATTATTTAATTTGATATTTTAATTTTTAACAAAAATTTGATATTGTATTTATTTAATTTCTGCTTAAAAAAAATAATATATATATATATATTTATATAGTTTTAACTTTTTGAATAAAAGATTTTAAAAAGTAAAATAAAAGAACAAATTAATAAATTAAATAATTTTTTTAAAAAAATATTAATATTTGTATAATAAATTTTTCAATTAAAAATTTCAATTAAATTTTTATTTTTTAAAATATAAAATTTTTAATTTTTTAAATAAATACTTATTTAATAATTGTAAAAATTTCAATTATTAAAAAAATTTTTTGTTATTTTTTTACAACATACTATATATTATCAAATATAATTATTGAAAAATAATTTTTAATTATATTTTAAAAACAATTTACTGGTTTTTTAAGCAACTTGTTTAAAAAACCACTCAACGAATACTTTTAATTATATTAAAACAAAATGATAAATAATTTTAATAATTATATGTAAATTTATTAATTTAATATTAATGTCAAACCAATTTTTTTTAAAAAAAAAACTAATAAATTTGTAATGTAAACATCAAAAATTTAAATAAAATAAAATAAAATAAATTTATTGATATTATAAATTTATATTAAAAATAAAATCAAGAATTTTTATTATTTAATTTATAAAATAAAAAAAAATTGTAAAATATTTTCAATAATATTGTATGTAAAATTAAGAAAAAATAAATAATTAATTAATTATTGTATTTTTAAAATTTTTATTAATTGATGATTTTTTTTGATGAATTTAAATAATATATAATTAAAAAATAAATTGAATAATATTTTTTTTTTGTGCGTGTTTGATATTTTATTTAAATTTTCATTATACTTTATTAATAATTTGTTAAATTACAATTTGAAATATAAATAATTTGCGAAAATAATTAAATGAAATAAAATATTTTAAATGGTATATTATTGTATCTTTAATGCTATATGATTTTGATTTTGGATTCAATAATTTACACTGTATAAAAGAATATGTAAAATATCAGTATATAATTATTATTGAATAAAATTGAACTGAAAATTAAATAAATAAATACTATATATACATTTATATCAAACAAATGAACTAGTGTATTTCTTCATTTTACATATTTACAACAGAATACGTAATGCTCATTCTGTTCCTGACTTCCAATGGTATTATTCATTATTTAATTCATACATCAAGGAGAGAAGAACAGATAAAGTTAAAGAATCAACTTTCATGCTAAAGAAAATTTGATCCTATATTAAACGTTTATGTTGTGCAGAATCAATTACTTTGCTGTTAATATCATAAGCATATCCAATAACTAACCAAGCTTAGATACGTTTATTTATAGAAACCTTTGTTTTTGCTCTTCATTGGTAAAAAAAAATGCTATCTTCTGAATTAAATAAACAAATACTTTCCTATTTGAAGGACTTTTATAGACGTTTTTGTATTATTGTGATGTTAAAAAAACGCGAGAATTTTTCGATCAAATATTTGTTATTTGATCGATCATAATAAGAGCACTCTAATAATACCACAATATTTAACTCAACGTTATCATCGCCATCTCAAAAAATTTCCATAATTAAATTAATTATAGTGGTGACTAAACTACGGTAAAGAATTAAACACATCAATACTAATTTAAAAATTACTCTTTGTATTTACCATTGTGTTCCAAAAAAATCAATCATCGGAGAATGATGCGTTGATATGATAATTTATTCATCAATTAAGATTTGATGATGGATATTATGATATATATCTTAGGGTTAAATATTAAAAATAAATTTAACTGTAGACATTTCATATTATTCCTCTTGATTAAATTTGACCTCTAAAAATTTCATATCACCAATCAACATGTGAATAAACTCGAGGATATTTATATAAATTCAAATAACAAAAGTTTCGAAAATTGATGTATCGCTCGTATGCTCACTTACCTTTCGTCTGTTGCAAATAATTTTGTATAGCGAAGAACAAAAGAGAATTATTATGGATAATATCAACAGTCTCGTCGAATCCAATCGTAAATCGCCTTCGCCTAAACAAGACGATGGGAATGATGAATCTCTCCCTATGCCCATGACCCATTCTGCAATTGGTGAACCCTTAGATAATATTATGTTCTTAGCAAGACTTCTTGGTTTGGGAAAGAATCAACCATTAGATGACTCTAAACTTCAAGTAAAAAATAGACTTTATATTGAGTCACTATAAGCGACATAATAACATCGTGTTCTAACATCTCTTTATTATAGTTGGAAAGACTTGTGCAGGTTTTGGTAAATCTTCCGCCCAACAGTAGTCTCTTGCTGGAACTAGAGAAGCTACTTATTTCACTTTTATGGTCTGACATAAACAAACCACCAACCATGCTAGCAAACGATTTTTATCGTTCAGCGGATGGTTCAAACTATTCACGCTTGTATCCCTGGATAGGAAAGTCATGCTCGCATTATGCAAGATCCGTTCGTATCGAAAAACCATTATCGTTGAATTTACCTGATCCGGGCTCACTTTTTGATACGCTGATGGTCCGAAAAAAGTTCAAGCCACATCCTTCCTGCATCAGTTCAATGTTATTTAATCTTGCGATTATTATTACCCACGATTTGTTTGATTCTTCCAAGGGAGATCCATCTATCAATAAAGTGTCATCCTATTTGGATCTAACTCCACTTTACGGTCCAAATCAGAAAGAACAAATGAGCATCAGACAGGGACGCTTTGGCCTTTTAAAACCAGACACTTTTGCTGACAAAAGAATTATTTTGCAACCTCCCGGCGTGTGCAGTTTTCTAATCCTCTTTTCACGTAATCACAACTTTATCGCTAAACGCCTCTTACAAATTAATGAACGTGACAGATTCAGTGTTCATGATCCTAATAACGAAGAGGAACTTAAAGTGCAAGACGAAAATTTGTTCCAGACGGCAAGGTTAATCAACTGTGGTTTTTATCTCCAGCTCATCATTCATGACTACCTGCATTATATTCTTGGCCTTGATAGAACAGACAGTACTTGGTCTCTCAATCCCGCTCAAAACTTTCCTAAAAGCACCATGGGAAGTTCGATCCCAACTGGCATTGGCAATCAGATATCACTTGAATTCAATTATATCTACAGGTGGCACTCTTTGGTCTCCGAAGAAAATACGAAATGGGTAGAAGAAAGTTTTACGCAAATATTTGGCGATGATTATTCTAAGCCGGGAAAAGAGGTTGGTTGGTTGATATATAATGTCAAAATAAAAAAAATGGCACAAAACTAAATACCATAATGTATATATACATGCTTGCATAGTTACCACCTTCAATGTTTTATAAAAAATTGAAAGAATGGCGAGATTCGTTGCCGGCCGAACCAGAAAAACGGACCTTTGGTGGTTTGAAACGTATTGCGGAGGGGAAGCTTAAAGGTACATTCCGCGACACAGACTTAGCTAGGGAATTGGTTAGTAGTGTGGATCAAGTGACAGGTAAGAAATGGCCGCTTGCACCTACAAGTACGTATATGCGTGTCTTTCAGAAATCACAAATTCCTTCTTCACAGGTGCATTTGGAGCCAATGGAGTTCCGTATATATTCCGTGTGATTGAAGTTATTGGAATTGCCTCGTCGCGTCAAATGGGTATATGCAGCCTAAATGAAATGCGCAGTTTTCTCAATCTCGAACCGTATAAATCTTTTGAAGAGATGAATCCCAACAAAGAAGTTGCAAACTTACTTCGCCTGCATTATGGTCATATCGACAACGTGGAGTTATATCCAGGCGTCAACGTTGAAAAAACAAAACCAGCGATGGTGGGATCTGGTATAGCTCTCAACTTTACCATCAGCCGTGCAATTCTTTCGGATGCCGTGAACCTTGTCCGTAACGATCGTTTCTACACTGATGATTATAACACACATAACTTGACTAACTGGGGTTATGAGGAATTGAAACCGGATCCAAGCATCGCTGAAGGAAGTATCATGCACAAAATCATTTTGCGTAACATTCAGGGATGTTACAAGTCGAATTCCATCTACGCAATGTTTCCATTCCTCACTCCGTCAAAGACAAAAGCTAATCTTCAAAGACGTGGAGAGCTTGATCAATTCGACTTTAGCACTCCAGCCATTCACGAGGATCAAAAACAAAAGTTCCACCGTGTACTCAGTCACTCCGGCTGCCGTGATGTGCTCTCCAAGAAGGATGCCTTTAACGTGACTTACAGAAAAGACATGGAGCTGGTAATGGGAGGTGTCGGATTTTTCCTTGGTCGTGATGATACCTCTGTTCATGATCAGGATCGATCTCATATGGAAAAGGCTTTTTACTCCAATGATCGCAGCAAGTTCATCGCAGATTTCAAGCAATTTTTCATTAAGACTACACAAAATCTAATTGAGAAAAAGAAGAAAACATTTGATGGCAAAACATATCAAATTAATGTTGTTCGCGATGTATGCAATCTTGTGCCTGTCTATTTTGCTCGAGAATACTTTGGCATTCCCGTGAAAACTCAAGATTCTCCTTGCGGTGTCTACTCGGAACAAGATGCCTACGATCAATTCACCATAATCTTCATGTTCCTTTTTGTTAACCTAGATCCTGCAAATAGTTATAAACTCTCTCGAGATGCAAAACAAGTCTTCTGTCAAATGCATAAAGTCATGCAAGAGATTCTTGAATCATCCGTCAATGAGGACGCCGAAGATTCCGAGTGTAAGCCATCTCCTCAAGCAAAAAAATTGATGCAAATTTTAATGGATCAATATAAAAAAAATGCTGACCTGGCCACTTGGAATCTCCTGGGTACAATTTCGGGTGGTGTGACACCCATGGCTCAAGCTGCGTCTCAGATTGTAGATTTTTATCTGCGACCAGAAAACAAGTCTCATTTGGAAGAAATTCGAAGATTAGCTGATAAGAACGACAAAGAATCAGAAAACCTGATACTTGGATATATTCTTGAAGCATTGCGCTTCTATCCTGTTGTGCCTTCTCTTCTTCGTCGTGCATCTGTATCTTCCAGTATTGACGATAAGACTAATGGCACTGTGAATGTCGAGAAAGGCGATACTGTTGTACTCTCTTTAGCATCTGCTCATATGGATTCTTCGGTCTTCCCTAATCCTGATAAGATTGATCCCAAACGTCCAGTTGATTTATATCTGACGTTCGGATACGGTTTCCATGAATGTTTTGGAAAGCCAGTCAACTTTGTCGCAATACCGGCCATTGTAAAGACTATTCTGAAACTCAAAAACCTTCAACGCGTTCCTGGTCGAGCTGGTCAGCTTAATCGAATAGATGATGGTGGTTTAACCCTTTATGTAAATTCTAATGGTACCATTTTCCCGTTCCCAACTGATTTAGAGCTTCAATTTGCTAAATGATTTGATACCTAAAAATATTGTAATTATAATTTAGGAGTTGTTTTAAATGATAAATTTTTAATTAAATGTCCGTTTTTTTCGTTATAATTTATCATATTAAACTCAGATGGATTGTGGGATTTTTGTTACGTGTTGATATCAGGAAAAAAAAACTAGCAAGATAAATTATGAAGAAATTACACAATGATTCACTTATAAAGAGTTGACCTAATGTATATGTGCTTAACGCTTACATGAAAGACAGTAGTAGAATAATAAAAAAAGTAAAACTGTGACATCTGCGGTAAATATTATACGTAATATGCTTGAAGTAATAAGTACAATCTTGCAAGTCAATATATAAATTTGAGTCTACATTTCCCAAATCGAAAATTTGTCTCGAAACATGGTTTTGCTGTGTACCAACCCAAATATGAATTCCGTTATTCAAAAAAAAAGTTTTTTATTTCATACAAATTAACTGTTAAAATTAATAGCCGAAGGATCTTTTAGTGGATATTCAAATGTAATGTGAATTAAGAAGACTAGATTTATTACATGTTAGATGTAATGGAAGTTTTTGAAGAATTTCAAATCTTATTTAAAAGACTGATTTGCAACAGTATTGTACTGTTGTCATACGAAGAAATACTGTAGCAGAGTTTTAACTGCTATTTACGGCCACAGAGGGGTGTTCTTTATGCGTTACTCGTGCGGTACCCTTAAGGCACCATAATTTCGAGTGAATTTCCGTACCATAGTAATTTATATTGTTAAGTAGATTTTCGGATTTTATTTCCGGTATGCAAAAATAAATTGGAAAAAAAAGTTTGTAATTAAACAATAAAACAAAGAAATTTAAAATATAATTACAAAGAATAAAATTGCAATAAAATAAAAAAATAAAGCAAAGAAATAAATTAAATTAAAAAATAACAGAAATAAAATTTATAATTAAATTAAAAAAATATTTAATAGAATAATTTCTTGATTATTTCTTTAAGACCCTTTTTTTAAAAGTTAGTTAAGTACATTTGAATTTATATTATTAGCAAAATAAATATATATTTTTTTATTTAAAACTTTTTTAACAAAATTAAATTCTTAGCAATTTATAAGTTATTGTTATTATATTAATGATATTTATAGTAAGGTGTAAATTAATTATAGCCTATTGCAACAAAAATATTTGCATAAATTTACATTAATTAAATAAGTTTATGGAGACAATGCTGAATAATTAATGCCTATTCAAAATAATAAGATTATTGTTAAAGTAATATTTGATTGTTATAATTTTTATTTAAGATTTGTAAGATACTAATGATTTTTATGAATTTAAAATTATTATTTTGATTTAAATTGCTAATATTTGTATTTTTTTAATAAATATTTCTTATATTTTTTTATTAATTTACAATTATATAATAATTTGATTGAATTTGTAAAAATTGCTATTTGATTAAAAAAAATTAAAATTTATAAATAATTATAATACAACTTAATTAATTTTATAAAACAGTTATAAAGTTAAAATTAAAAATTAAAAAAAATTTTCAATAATAAAAATTTAAAAATTTATCATATTCTTTTTTTTAATATTAAGATAAAACATGTTTCTTATAATTTTCTATTAATAGGATAATTTTTTTTAAACAGGTGGCTTACACCTTGTTTATTAGATTTAATAGGATAAGTATGTACAAATTTGTTTTATACAAATTTACTTCTCTGTCTATCTAATTAAACTCACTAAAAAACTAGTTCTACTGTACAACTTATTGCCAAGTACTGACATATACTTGGCTAATTTGTTAAGGCTCTATCTCTCCCTAAAAAGTTGGTTTTGTGTATATATTGCATTCCAATTCAGTCAATGTTGCATGGCATATTTGAGGAGTGCATTAACTCCTAAAATATAGGTTTTGACTTCTTTTAATATTTTTTTGTTGGTTTTCCAGAGTCTTTTGTCTTTTCTTTCAATGTTGTTTGCTTTTTCCCATTCTGTGAAACTGGTGCATCTGATATACTATCTGTTTTGAAGTTTATTTAATAGTTGATTGTGTACTGCCTTAATAGTTTCTTTGCATAAGCTAGATTGGGTATGTTTTTTAATTATATTTATTATATTGTTTGTTAGTGTTCCTTTCACTATATAGTTTTTAATTTCTGGTGTTCATGTTGTTGTTTGTTAATTTCTGTGGCCAGCTTATAACTAATTTTTTTGTCTGTTCTATTGCTTACTTCTTCATTGATAATTTGAAATAGTTTTGTAAAAAGGTCTTCTTTGTGTTGTTTGTATGTTACGATGTGTATGTTAGTTTTAATTTGTTTGCAATAGATATATTGATTATTAGTATATGTTTTTGTAACTCTTTTATATAGATTGTCTTTAGAGAGTAGTTCTAAATTCCAGAGTTTTAGTCTGAATAATCTAGTGTTGTGATCATTTTGATTTGTGTTTCCTGTTGTGAGTTTTGATGGATATTTATTGGTCAAGAATTCTTCTTATATAATATTGTTTTTTGTATTTTCGTTTATTGTTATCAGATTCTGGTTAAGCATTTTTCAGCTAAGAGCATATTTGATTTTTATAAGGTTTTTAATTGTGTTTGTAATTGTATCATCCAATATTTGCCTGTTCCACTTTTGTGACTTTTTGTTTTGTTGTTTAAAATTAGTTTGAAGTTGATTTTGGGAATGGTGTAGTTAATCTATGTGGCTTCTTTTGCAAGATGGTCTGCATAATCATTTTCTGAATGGTTGCTATGTGCTTTGATTTTTGTCAGGATGATATTAAGTTTTTGTTGTTCTATAATATAGATGATCATATTGATTAAGTTGTTGTTTTTTAGCATTTTAAGTATTTGGCGATTGCTTTGGACTTTCTTGACCATGTTAAGAGCTGCTTGGCTATCTGTACATATTGCAATATTGCTATATGCAGATGCAATAAGAAGGAATTTTGCGATAGCTGAGAGTTCTGCTTTTGTTAATAATAGGAAATCTTCAATTGTGCCTTGAAATGTAATGTTTAATATTTCTGAAATGTGCCAGTTAAATCTCATTCTGTGATTAGTATTTATTGATCCATTAGTATAAACTGTAATTGTTTTGATGTTTTTTAGTTTTTGTTTTATATTTGCTAGTTTAGAGAGTATGAGTTCTGATGTATTTATGTATTTGGTGATGATCTTTTGATATATTTTGATTTGATTGTTTTCGATTTGTGATAGTGGTGAAAGGTTTGTGAATTGAAATTTGTTTGTAATTATAGTGTTTATACGTGTTAGGTAATTCTGCTTCAATGACAGAGTTTGTTGTTTGGTGTGTTCCTGGAGCTCGTTTTACTTTTGTGGACAGGTATATTAACAAGGCTGTTTTTGTCTTTACAGAATATGCATTCTTCAGGTTTGCCCATTTGTTATCTCTTTTGTATAATTTTGATTATGGCCTGGTTGTTTTGTATTTTACTAAACCATATGGATATTTTGCTGTTTAGCTTTTTGTTTGGATATATAACTTCTGTTTAGGCTGCCATTCGGGATTCTGTATAGTTTATTATTTGATTGAGAAACAGAATCTGGTTTTTTGTAAGCTGCTTTCTATATTTATTGTATCAGACAGAACTTGTTAGCTCTTCTAATGTTGTGTCTGTTTCTTTAATTGTAACTAATGTATCTGTTGTACCTGTGAATTCATATTGCCTGAGAAGGAAGATTGTATCATATATGAAGTCATGTCCTTGTGTGAAAAATGTATCTTTGAGGTAATCAATTGTAACAGGTTTTGTTAACCACCAGCAGTTTTGCAATTCTTGTAAGCAGATGTTTGTGATTTTGCCAATTATGTCTTGTTTGTTGACTTTTTTTTGTTAATTGTTAGCTTGCATTAATAACTGTCTATCCCAGATGTGAAAAAATCCATATTTAAGTAGGTTAAAAAGAATTGAGTTAGATGTTGTTGTTGCCATATTGAATTTGTGTTTGTATATTTTGTTGAAAATATCCATGAGTCTGTTGCTTTGTTGTTCTGTGATGATAGTATCAGAGAGTAGATATGTAATTGATAGTGTCCAGACTGATTGTGTAGGTATTTGATTTGTTTGTCAGTTACTATTTTTCATCTAATGGTCTTAGTGAATTTGATTGTTTTTTCCTAGATGAGTTGTTATTAAAATGTTTTGGTATCTTTTCTTTCTAGGTAGATGCCTAGAATTCTTCCTGCTTGGTTGGATTTAAATATTGCAATTGGTTGGTTTTGTATTGTGATTTGTATTAGGGTAGTGTTTATATAGTTGAGGATTATAAGGTTAATTTTGTGCCTGTTTATATTGATGTTATTAAGGTCAAAGAATTCTGTGCAGATATTGCAAATTTGTTGAAGTTTTTCTTTGCTATTTGTGATAATTGTTGTATCATCCATATATATGATACATGAGATGTGTTATGAGATTGTTGTTGGTTGGAATATAATTTTTGTGCATTCTTTGGTTTTGAGGATATAGCTTTTGATTTTTGTTGTGATGTTAGAGAGCAATAAATTGTAATAAATTCTCCAAAGAAGTAGTGATATTTTGTCTCCTTGGTCTATTCTATCTTCTACTATATATTGTAGTGATAGGCCAAATGGAATAAGAACTTAGTTTTGTCAATTGTCACAGATGTTTGTAATAAGTTGAGTAATTTTGTTTGAGTATTTTATCTTTGAAATGCTAGTTCAAGATGTGAGATGCTAATTGAATCAAAAGCTTTGGCCATGTCTAGACTAAGAATTCATGTTTCTTTTTTGTATTGTTTGATATCATCTTGTATTGCTTTGAGAATTTGTATCAGTTCTTATATACTGCAGTCAAGGAGTGCTGCTCAGTTGTATGAAAAGAGAATTTGGTGTTGTTGTATAGTTTGGGCCAGTCTGTTTGTAATGATTTTGGTAAAAATTTTTCTTGTTGTTTCCAGTATTAGCAGGAAAAAAAGTATGGGTCGCTGGGATCGATGTTTGTTACATGATATGGCACAATCTATTGGACTCAGCATTAGGGTTCCAATTGGTTTCGGTACTAATTTTATGTAAAAATACTGAACCAAAATTTCAATACTGTACCAATCGATATCGATATTTACCGAAATTTATATTTATAGTATATTAAATAGAATTGCAATTTTTATTTTATTATATTGAAATAAAACAATATATATAAATATATTTAATGATTTAATTGTAAAATTTATTATTTAAATGGCTAAAAATATTAAAAATATTTAATAAGCCATTTTAAAAGCCATTTCAAAAGCCATTCTGAAGTCATTTCAAAGCCATTTCAAAGCCATTTCAGCAATAAAATGTTATAAAATCAAAGTATATTATTTCTTTTCATATGTTGTTTCTTAGTAATATTAATTCATATTGAAATTAATGAAAAATTTGAATGAATCCATGAATTACAAGAAATAGATCAAAACATATTTTTCAATGACTATCAATATGAACAATAGCCAAAATATATGATAAAATAGAAATTACTGACAGTAAAATTGCTAGTATATCATCAAGTACAAGCAGCAAGAAACATCAGAGCTAAATATGGGAACACTTTACTTTCGATGAAAATTTAAAAAAACCTCAATGCAATTATTGCAAAATACATGTTAGTGCAAGTAAAAGCAGCACCACTGACATGTCAAAACATATTAAAAATAAACATCTGATAAAACTATCGAAAAATAATCAACTTACATTACATGAAGCAATAGAAAATATTCCGATTTTGATAAGTTAATTTTATTTTATTTTTTTTTTTTTTTTTTTTTTTTTCATCGTAAAAGGGCATTAGATGCAAAACTTTATTAAGTATATAAATTGATACACAGATTACATCAAATATCTTTACAT
>CAJVPV010002798.1:0-12335 GCA_910591835.1 Acaulospora morrowiae
TTTTATAGAAACACACTGTTCACTGCGAGTCTAAATTGGCACATTTCTCATTTTGCTCTCCCAAGGCAGTAACAATACCAATGGAATTGAACTATACTGAGTTTTCACAATACTATAATTATAAAGGAAACTAGAAAAAACAATAATTATAACTGAAAGGAAACTACTATTACTGTGGAAAGATTAAGCATTGGAAAAGAAAATGTTTTAATAAAGGAAAAAGAAAAATTAACAATCTTGAAGAAATTAATATATATATATTTATATAGCCACTGCCAGATTATAATAACAACTTGAAATTGACAAATACTAAGAGTAACAAGAAAAAACCACTTCATGTTAATAAAAAAATTAATAAAAAATCTGCTTGAATTCTACTTGACTCTGGAGCTTTCATGAATTTTATGAATGAAAAATTTATTAAATGTCATCAACTCACTACCTAGAAGAATCAATTTGTTACTATTGAACTTGTAGATAGACATAAACAGAAAACAAACAAGATTGCCAACATCAAGAATCTGAGGATAGGAACCTATTACTAGTCGAAATCAAATTATTCAGCAATATGTTATTCATTAATCATTCAGCATATAATAAATAATTTGTAAATAATTAGTCAATAATTTAATATTCCAATTTGGCAACAATTGATGAATTATTGACGAATTGTTTATTTTTATGTCAAATAATTGATAAGTGGCATATTGCCAAATAATCTAATTTCGACTAGTATATTATATAGCAGAGTTGTCTGTTTAAATTATTAAAATGCAATAATATGATACTATTTTGGAAAAGTCTTGGTTGTATCATACCAATTCATCTATTGTTTTGAGAAGCAACAAGCTTACTTTTCAATATGGATTAAAAACTATCATTGTAAAAGCTAACTCTACTATTCCACAACATCTAGACTGTAACTCTATCTTTATATTATATCAATAACTTGCCAGAATACATGACATTATTGTATTGTTTATTGTCTGTATTGTTAATACTGAGAAAAGTAATTAAGCATCATATTTACCTGTCATTCAAAAATTATTAAAGAAATTTGCCAATGTCTTTCTTATTAATCTGCTGAAATAATTGCTATTCAAAAAAAATTGATCATGCTATTGAGCTGGTGCTAAGAATTAAACGATCATCTTGCCCTATCTACTAACTGTTATATGAAGAAATCAAAGAATTGAATCAATAACTTGAGAAACTTTTGCAAAAGAACACATCCATTCAAGCATTTTACCATTTGAAGCATTTATACTTTTGTATATAAAAAGAATAGAATATTAAGACTTTGTATAAAATATTGTATATTTAACAAAATTATTATTAAAAATATGTATTCTTTATCAAGAATTAAGGAATTGATGAATCATCTTGTTGAAGCTTACTACTTCACCAAAATTAATCTTTATTCTAAATATTACTAAATAAAAATCAAGGAGGAGAATATATATAAAACAGCTTTCAGAACATACGTACTATGAGTATTATAAGTTCTTGGTTATATTATTTGGATTCATTAATGCTCCTATGTAAAAGTCAAAAATAAAATCTCTTTATTAGAGACTTTTAGGTGTGAACAGGATAATTTTATGGTTATAAAATTATTAGTTACTTTATTTCAAGGTCAAAAGGGCATCCTTAAATACATTTTTAATGTTACAATCTTTTTCAAATAAATAAATAAAATAAAAATACATAAGATATTATACATATATCTATATAAGGCTTAACCTTCTGGAAGACATATGCATAACTACATAGTAAATATAAACATAATAAAATAAATAGAAAAAAAATAGTAAATAAAACCCCTTATGCGCCAAATTTGTATATCCATAACCCCCTTGTCAATCACATATGGTAATATTAAAATAAACACTATTAATAATACTATTTACCTTTGTAAAACCAATATGGTTTGGGTGATTGGCACCCCTGACAATTATGGCATGTATCCAAAGTCATATGGCAGGTTAAGGATCCAAATTGTTACATCTTGCCACTTTTATAACACTGATGAATAATATCTTCAAGAAATTTTTAAATCAATTTGTGATTGTATACTTGAATAACATTCTCATTTATAGCAAAACCAAGAAAAAATATTATCAATATATATATTATGTATTAAATATTTTAAGAAAATATCATTTGTATATTAAACTATCAAAGTGTAAATTGTTTCAGAAACATATGAAATATCTGAAACACTATATCTTTGAAGAAAGAATATCTGTCAATTAAAGAAAAATAAATGTTATCAAGAAATAGTCAACATCAAAGGATATATCTGAACTTCAATTTTTTTTGGATCTTATTAGTTACTATAGAAAATTTGTTAAAGGTTTCTCTGCCACTGTTTTATTCCTTATTTAAATACTGTACAAGAATTTTGCTTATTACTGAAATGCTACTTAACAAGCTGTATTTGATAATTTAAAATAACTTTTAATCTCTGCATCAATTCTGATCTTACTGGATCCTATCAAACCTTTCACCATTATCACAGATGCCTCTGACTTTACAATTGGAGCTGTATTCTTACAATATTATGGAAAAGAAGATATATAAGTCTAGAAAACTTTCACCAGCTAAGCAAAACTATTCTGTATACAAAAGAAATTATTGACAATCATACATGCTATCAAACTTTGGAGAACATATTTGAAGAAACAAAAATTCTAAATTATTATTAACTATGCTTTGCTAAAATATATTGTAACATGGAAAATGATAATATGAATTGCATTTATAACAATTATCAAGAAATGTCATACACTATAATTGGAACAAGCCATGTTGAAACAATAAATGACATATATGAAAAAGTGTAAAAGACTTTAATAAAAAAGTATAATATAATTAAAAAAAACCAGATGAAGTTATGGGATCTATCTTTGCTTAGCAAAATTAATGAATTATGTAATATAATAACAAAAATAATAATATATTATGTAATAGCTTTACCACAATTCATTATTTTATCTTTATTTTTACTTAACTTTTTTTGTTTGTATTATTTTCTTATTGTCAGATTTTTATGTAATTATTGGATTTATTGTATAAAAAACTATATACTATATATGGTATAAATTATTTTGTTGTAAAACCGGAGCATTCACTAGGGAGTGCAAGTATATGGTGTTGGGGCCTTCTCTGCCATAGGATGAAGGTACGAAGAGGTGTGATGTAATAAGTAACCTTAGGAAATAGTCAGCAATATTGACTGCCCTCACAAATTGGACCGGTAGGTTAGGTGGTTTAAACTAGTGGTAGGACTTCCACCCTCTAGTTAGGTTCCCCAAAAATATGAACCCACTTCATGAGTGTTACTAGTATTGCTGGGGTAATAAAGTAGATAGGCTAGCATTTAGCTGTTGTAATAGCAATAGACGATGTTTGATATATATGTAATTGATAATTATCTCAATAAAATTCCTGCATCTAATGCCATTCTACTATAAAAAAAATAAATAAATAAAAATAAATTATTTTGTTATTAACTCAATTGCCAAAATTCTCAAAAATAATTATATCAAATTGTATTAAAATTTATCAATTTTTTTATTACATGTATAAAAAGAATTATATCATTAATAAAGAAAGAAAAATTAATTGACTTTTTTGGTCATAATCAAATCTGTCTCAACCATAATATAAAACACTTACCATTATTATATAAATCTTAGTTTTTGTTAGTAACAGACTTGTCAATAACTGTAACAATATCAAATTATAAACAATATTGTCAAAAAGACAAGCATGTTGACTAGAGGTTCTACAATTTAGTAACTTTAAAGTTAAATACTGTCTGGGCAAAACAAATATTGTCACTGATATATTTTCAAGGATTTTATCTGTCAATAATATTACTACCATCAACATTTCTGCTGACCTGAAGAATTTGAAAGATTATATATTGAGAATAAATACTTTGCACCAATCTTGAATATTCTTAAAAATCCTGAATCATATAATAAAAAACAATGAATTAGGACAAAACACTATGAATTGAAGAACAATTGAATATATCCTAAGGAAGGACAATAATTGCAATACCAAAGAACAAAAGATTTTATATATAACTTTTATAGAAACATTATAATATCAAAATTGTTAAATATCTGAAAGTCAACAAAACCTATAAAACATTGAGGAAACATTACTATTTATCAAAAATAGACAAGAATGTTTACAAATTTATGAGTTTTGTCAAAGAAATAAAGGATCCAATTAACAACTGGCTAAACTTCTATAACCATTGGAGACATTTCAAAAAAGATAGAAATAAATTATTATGAATTTTATTATACAATTATTAATAATGCATTAAGGATTTAATGCAATTATGGTTTTTGTAAATCAACTATTCAAAAGGGCTATCTTCTGTTCAATACATACCTTTGTCATCATACCAGAAGTTGTAAAAATATTTTTTAACAATATTTTTCATTACCATGGGCTGCTAAAAATAATTGTGTTAGATAGGGATGCCAAATTCACCAGTATTTTTAGAGATATCTCTTTAAACAATTGAAAACAAAACTTGTAATGTCAACTACTTTTTATTTACAAACTAACAGATAAACTAAAAGAATGAATCAAATCTTGAAGAAAATATTATTAGTCTATACCACATATAGACAGGATCAATGGATGAATACTTGCCTGCTGTTGAGTTTGTATATAACAATTCAAAATTACTATTTATTGGACACACACCATTCAAGCTTGACTGCAGATAATATTTTATTATACTAATATTACAACAAAAGTTATCAACACACTTGCTATAAATGATCTCACTTAATATTGGAATAATATAATTCAAATAGCAAAAAATACTTTGATAATTGTGCAAGATTGACAAAGTTTATATGTCAACCAACATTATTGCTATATCATATATAATATTGAAGATAAAGTTCTCTTGTTGACACAAAATATCAACAATCCTGTAAATAAAAATTGACTACAAGAAACTTACATTAAGATTTCTTGGACCATTCAACATCACTGCTATTATTTTATCAACCATATATAAACTGGACCTGCTTGTAACAATGAGAATACATATTATCTTTTATATTTCAATACTAAAGCCATATAAGAAGTTATTAAATAAGTTTTCATATGCTGCATTACTACCATCTATTACTATACCTGAATCTGATGAGTCAGAATATGAAGTTGAATTTATTTTGGACAAACAAATCATCTAAGAAAAAATATAATATCTGATAAAATAAATGGGATATCCACTACATACCTGTTTTGTGTATTCTCCTTTGGTTTTGAAAAAAGCAGTAGAGTATTTTTTCTTAGTAAAGGTTTTCTTGGAAGCTTCTTTTAATGTTTCTTGAAGAGTTTTTGTGTATTATCAAAAAGAAATTTTTTTAAAAAATTTGTGATTTGCAAAAAAAAATTTTATATTTATATATTAATAAATAATTATATTATTATATTGTAATTGTTAATAAATTCTTGTTATTAACTGATGCAGCTACATGATCCAAACCATATATGTGTTTGTATTACCATAAAAAAAAATTTGATCGACAATATGATTCTGAATTAAATATGAATTTCAATTAATTATTATATGTTACTTAGTAATTCTACTATAATATGGTTTTTGAAAAATGGTTGAATTCAATTCCACCATATGTATAATCCAAACCAATGTAATTGTCAAAAATAATTTACAGAAGATTAACATGTACCTGGTGAGAATCGACCTTCAACCCTAATTATGAACCCACCCACGAGGTATAAAGTTGATACTCGGGCAGAAATGGGTAGGTAGCATTAGTTAAATAGACTGTTCATGTAATGACTATGTAATCTGTAATTGATTAATAAAAGCCGCACATGTATCGCACTTAGCCCAAAAAAAAATTCTTGTTATTAAAATTTGATTTTATTATTTAAATTATAAAAGTATAATAATAATTTTGTTAATTAAATTTTTATTAATTAAATTTTAATATTATTGCTTAAATTTGTAAATTATATATATAATATACTGTATATATATTTATATTTAATCAGACCATATGCCACTTATATTTATTTGTTTCAATCTTTGGAATGAGTAATTCTAGTATAGATATTATATAGAATATAAATATATATACTATTGATAAAACTTATTAACATTATATAGCATATTCATCAATTGCTAATATAGTCTCTAGATATGCTTAAGAAAATAAAAAAGTTGTTTAATTAAAGAAAAATATTATTTATCTATCTAAAATATTATAGTCAGCTCTTTATTAAGACTATTATCCCAACTTAATCTCTGTGGTTTTAAGATATAAAAAATTTTATTTTTTTGAAAAAGTAAAAGTGAAAAGTAAAAGAGTAAGAAAAAAGTTTGTATTGGTAAAATAAAAATACATTTAAATTAATTACCAGTTTAATAAGAATTTTCTTTAATCTTGAAGAGAAAAGAAATTGGTACAAGAGAGAAGAAAAAAGACTTCAAGCCATTTATTATTAAAAGAACATCTTGACATCTCACTCTTTTATCTTATTCAATTATGTTATTAGTTATAATATAATATAACATGAAATATAGTAAGTATATAACTTGTTTACATTTCTTTTATATATTAATTAATCAATTCAAGATTTCAATCAATTATCAATCAGAATTTCCAATGTAACAAAAAATTCAAAGTCAAACTGAAATAGAAAAAATTCTTTAGAAAAATCAAAAAAAATTTTGATATACTTGAAAGTATTATTATAGAAATATATAATTGATAAAGAATTATACATCTAAATAAATAGGTTTCTACTAGTTTATTTATCTATCTCGAATATCAAATATTTCTTATAGTGAATTCAAAATTTTTATGAAGCTTGGGAAATATATTTATTAATAGGCCCAACTAGCTTATTTACTCACTTCAGATATCAGATGTTTCTTTATAATAAATTCAAGGTTCTTATGAAGTTTGAAAAATGCATTTATTAATGGTTCACTTTCTAGAGTTTCAAATATAAGAAAAATATAATAAAGAATATTTTTCAACAGGTTTTTTTTTTCAATAAGATGTTCTTGCCATAAGCCAAATAAATAAAGTTTTGTTTATTTTGTCATTGAAATATACAAAGTTTTTTGAAAAAGAAAAGATAGACAAGTAAAAGAGGCACCAGCCTTTAGGAAGTAATGTATTAAGAAAAGTATATAGATTTTATTATTAAAAATAAAGAATACATTTAAGAATGTCTGTTTTTTGGAGTTGGCAAAGAATCAGTGAAAAGAATTATATTTTTTTTTAATTAATAATTTTAAATTTGTAAATTATATAAATATTTTTTAAGGATTAAATAAATATATAAAAAACTTAACATTTTAATATGAATATAATATTATTATTGAAAAATATTTTAATTGAAAATTAATTAGATATTGTGGTTACAATAGGTTTAAACATTTTTTTTTGATTTTTATAAAATTTAATTATTAAAATTTAATTGATTATTGAATTTGTATTAATTGTTTGGAGATATAAAAACAATTTTGATTTTTGCATTTATAAAAATTTTGTGAATTTTAAAGTAAAACAATATTATACTGTATATAAATAAAAAAGTAATTGAAAAAGATTGATCGGAATAAACAAGAGATTTAATATAAATAAATTAATAAAAGTTTTTAAAAAAAGATATATAGTAAACCGAATTATAAAGAAAAATTGCCGTGGGTCTTTTTTTATACAAATAGCTATATAATATATTTAAAAAATATTTTAAAGAATTGATAATAAATAAGTATGTTAAATATTTTAATAAATCTTTTAAATACTTAAGCTTAATATTATACTATATATTTGTACTAGGAACGACCCTTTTCAAGGGTCGATGTGGTTAAAAACTTTATTCGATATTTTTAAATAAAATTATGATTATTATTCATGGAAAAAGAATGTTTTTTAAATATTTATAAAGATAATAATCTATAATATATTTTTTTTTTTGGATAAGACTTAAAAAAATTTTTTTAAAAAAAAGTTCAAATAATGATTTTATTTTAATTTTTAATTTTGCAATGCGCATTCGGCTTTATTTTTTAAATAAATCACTTATTTCTCGTCAGCTTTTCTAGTAAATGTGATTGAAGAATGTATTTTTGGAAAAAAAACCTTTCATTAAAGAAATTCTATTTTTACGTTGATGTACAAAATAATAAAAATGGCAATGGATAACGGAATTTTAAAATGATTCAAAACAATTTTAGTCTGATTGTCGTACAGTCAGTCAGTCCTGGAAATGTGATGTCATTAAAAAACGGTCGAATAAAAATAGACTCGGAACAATTCCTAAAAAATGCAGGAATGCTTTAATGGCCCGAATAGATATATGAAAGACTTCTTTATTTTAATTATATTATCGAAATCTGATGAGATTATCCTCTTTTTTTAGTAAAGATTAGGTTGTGTAAATTACGACCGTGAATCACACTCCAAATTGCTTTCATTAATATTACGGCGTTGAAGCAGAGTATCACACTGTGCGCTGTAATATTTCAATTAAAGGAACCGATGAAAGGTGAAATATACAATAAATAAAGCAATAATGAAAGGTTGAAATATAAATAAAATAACAGTGGAAAGTCGAATATACGTAAACAAAAAAACAACGATAAGGGTATTCCGTGATACGCCTATCTTTAAAAAACTTTTTGCCGAAAGATCTGGGAAGAAAAAAAGAATAAGAGGCGGTATTACTCATATTATAAGCACTTGGTATATTATTAAATGCACCCATTCTCCATTAACATTAGGTTACAAAATGAAGTTCAAGACATACGCAAAAGAAGTTTAAAGATTTTATTTAATAAATAGAATAATTGTGGTTTACGATATAACAATATATGAAACGTATTTAGTATGTTAATTACTAGATCACAAGAGTAAAAAATAAAAGAGAGAATTTTTGCTTTGTACACTACGTGAAGTTCGAAGGCCCAAAAATGTTGCTTTATCAAATGCGCAGCATTGCAATAGGATGTTTATCTCGTTTATGAAAAAATTGGATTATTCGAGGGTAACAAATTTTTCGAGTTAAATGTATCTCACAATGAATCGCAATGGAGTTTTTCAGAAGGTATAGTGCTATTCCACTTTGTGTCTTTATGTACTAATAAACCAATTTATTAGAAAAAATATTCGTTCTTTTTTACAATGATCAACGCAGATCATAAAGATACTATGAGGTCAAAGAAATGTAGACATTAGCTATTGATCGCATTTTTAATTTTGTACTGTATTAAAAAAAATAATTACGTGTCAAAAAAAATACATTTTTAGAATCAAAGAAACACAATCAACTATTCTATATAAAATTTGCTTTGAATAATTGTGTCGGAGTTTCACGGAATTTCACCATTATACAGAGTTGTATTGCCTCATTCTAAATGTTGACTATTTACGTATAGTGTAATTACACTAAAGAAATTATTCTTTTCGCATAGAAAATTTGTCGGAACGACAACAGTATACGTACAGTGGTGAGCATATTTTAACAAATACAGTAAGTATGAAAATTTCTGGGTGACCCATAGGAAAAAGTGCAAGAATATTGAATCAAGATAAAAACTAATACTATTTTTCAAATAAAAATATAAAAGTCCTTTTTTACGTTTTTTTTTGTAGTTTACACGGAATCCTTTTGTATTTACGGAATTCCTTTGTATTTGTATAATACATGTGATTTCTTAAAGTATAATTTTGAGGGTTTTGTTTTTTTAAAGCGAAAATAAATGAAAAATTAAATTTTTCATTAACATCCAAAATCAATTCCATAGATTACCAGGAAACGGTTGGATGGTATAGTTAACTAAACTACCGTCGATAAGATCATTGACTTGCGTTTGTGTCAATGGCTGTGACATTACTTCGATTTGTGGATTTTTGGTCTTAACAATTTTCTCTTCTACAAACTTTTTTTTTTTTTCTTTTACTGTGCTTGGTGGACAAATTAGTTGAGAAATGATTCGTAGACGAATGACGCTTCTAGTCCTTAACGTATGCTTATAGTGAACCATTTTGTTTTTCAAAAAAAAATTTTTTTTTTTTTGTTAGGATAATTGGGGAGAACACCGATCTCCGATATTTTTTATATGTTTAGGAGCCGCTGCGCACACTTCCTATACGACAATGTTTTCTACAAGTTTATCAAATATTTACGAGTACCCTTACACCATCAAAAAGATTAACGATCTTCGATTAGGAACATATCGGATTTGCGATTCGTTATCTGTTAAACACTCTTGCACCACGGATACAAGTTGTTAAACAGGCGGGATTTATTTTTATTTTATTTTACCTTTACCAAAACGGACTTACGCAGTATGCACTTTGCATTATCCTTTATTAGAATAATGAATGGATTTGATAACCATAATCAATCCACAGTAGATGCTGTTAAATCATTGTGGAATTCAAAAAAAAAAAAAAAAAGAGCAGACCGTGTGAATTGTAGACAAAAATGGTTAGTCACTTGTCAAACCGTAACTTGAAAAAAAACGGTATTGAACTTATTATTACAGTAAAATTTTTACCAACAAATAATAACACAAATTTCTAAATCAAATAATTATTTTAGGAATACAGTAACGAAATATACGGTTTAATAAAATATAACTGTTCTGATGAAAATAGAATTTCTTTTATATATATGGTTATACAGAATAATAATTTAATAAATTAATGATAACAAAAAATATGTGATAAATTTTATATTACTTTTAGAATAAGGATGTTATCATTATCAAGTTATCGCGCGATTATACAGTATATAAATAAATAACAACAGCAATAATAATAATAATTTATATGAAATTTTTATTAAAATAAATTATTTGATTTTATGTTAAAATAATAATATTGATTTTTTTTTTTTATTACTTTCAAAAAATTTTTAAAAATTTTCTTATTGTTTTATATTATAATTATTTTTATAAAGCATTATGTATGTTTTATTTTTTATTTTTTATTTTCCGTAATCAAACAAATATATTTGAAGTTTATTTAATCTTATTGCAGAGTATTATATATTATATATGTTTTATAATTTTGATATTAAATAAACTTTATAAATAATAAATTACTGGTTAAAAAATAATGGTTATATAAAATCAAATAGATATTAAAATTGTAATATAAAAATTAATTGATTATAATTATAATGTTAAAAAAAAATGTTAATTAAAAAAATTTTTTATGATGTTTATTTAAAAAAACAAAAGTAAAAAAATATTTATTAAAAATATTTATAAAATTAATAAAAGCAATAATTATTTTTAACATAAAATTTTATTTACAAAACAAAAAATTATTTTATCTTGAATTTATAATTCAATAGCCATTAAGTTTTTTATGTTATTTTTAGACTTTTTAATATTTAAATTTAATAAATAATAATAATAATAATAATAATAATAATATATATATTAATATAAATTTACATAATTGTATTAATATTAAAAATGTTTTACAATGTGTAAATTATTTATTTTTTTAAATTAATTTAATTATTGAACCTTGCCAAAAAATCAATATTGCAATCATATTTATTTTATTTATTTTTTTACATGAATTTTTTTTTTAAAAAAAAATATTACCAATAAATTATAAAAAAATAACAAAGTAAAAAGCCTTGAAATATACAGCATATATTGCTTAAAATACAATGTTTAATGCCAAAATTTTATCACTAATATCATTAGAGACCGTAAAGGTATTTCGTAACAGCATGATTCCGGTTAGTGTTAGTAGTCAGGCATTTCTTTGAACAATGATACATACAGTGTGTGTTTGTCATATATGCTAATTTTATTTAATCGAGAATAATTTTTTTAATACGCTTTGTTTTCGCATTGGGTTAGTCTGATTTCAGAGATTACGAGTTGCCAAGAGACATTTAGAGCGATACCATATCATAATAAAATAAAAATAAAATTGTTTAAATTTACAATAAATTCCTAATATTTTTGTGTATTTTTTTTTTTTTTTAGATAATGCACTTTATCAAGTTTTTGAGGTGCGTGTGAAAAAACTAGCGTTATACGCTTATCCTTCGGATAGGCGTATAGAAACATATAGCCATATAACAATCATCGGTCAGGAAAAACCATTACCCAATTTTCAATCAGGAAATCCATTGCCCAATTCTCTCAATCAGGAAAACCATTAGCCATTTTTTCAATCAGGAAAAACCATTACCCATTTTTCAATAAGAAACATTTTGATATTTTGATTAGAGTTCGTGCCTTCCAACTTATACTCGGTCACTCGTCTAATATGATT
>CAJVPV010002799.1:0-12334 GCA_910591835.1 Acaulospora morrowiae
TTCTGCATCCTATCAGCGTACGCTAGCCGCTACGGCTGAAATTCCACTCGCGGGAATTTATGCAGGCAAAATATTGTTCCCATCACAATTACCCATACGGATGGTGGGATTTGGTAGAGCGTTTAGGGCAGAAGCGGGAGCACGAGGTCAAGACGCAAAAGGGCTTTATCGTGTACATCAATTTAGTAAGGTTGAGATATTTTGTTTGACCAGACCTGAGGAAAGTGATGCAATGTTGAATGAGATTGTTAGCATACAAGAAGAGATATTCTGTGAATTGGAATTGTGTTTTAGGCATGTACGAACTTTAATAAATTTCTGGTGATTGTTTAAAAACAAGAAAAGTTACATTTATAATAAATCTAGGATTTTGGACATGCCTACATACGAACTTGGAGCTAGTGCATATCGGAAATTCGATATCGAAGCTTGGATGCCTGGACGCGGAAGATGGGGAGAGGTAGATTTTAATGGTTTAAATATCATTTTATTTAATTTAACGCGTCTTTTTCTACAAATAATCTCCAGATATCCTCCGCCTCGAATTGTACAGACTATCAATCGCGCCGCTTAAACATCCGATATAAACCTTCGATTTCTTTACAAGAACAAGTTGGTAATAATGCAAATAATATCGCAGGACAAAAAGCCCAACAAACACTGCACACGGAATTTGTTCACACACTGAATGGAACCGCAATTGCGGTACCAAGAATGATTATCGCAATACTTGAAAACTTTCAAAGGGATGACGGGAAGGTGACAATACCAAAAGTGTTAAGAAATTGGATGTGTGGAATGAAAGAAATAGGATGATCAAATATTTATTAGAAGATAATATAATTTTCAGATGCAATTCATTAAATAAAGTTGAAAAGACATTTTTCGAGTTATTGTTCAACCAGGACAACTTCAAATTCTTTCCTGACGGAATTAAAACACTTTATCCTTCTTCCCTCCTGTTCATGGAAAATAAGCAGTGAAATAAAGGAATGGCGAATTCAAATGTAGAGATATTTGACAAAACAAACCTGCTGTGCAATTTTTAAGTCTTCAATGGTAATTACACTAGGTGTGATTTCATCAATATTCATCAAGTAGGCTCTCATTACACCAGGTAATAATCCTAAATCCATCAAATGTAAGCCGAGCGAAGTTATTTGAGATGTAAATAAATTTCAAGGCCGCGTACCGCATTCAATCTGTGGGGTTTCCCATCTTTGGTCACGGGATTCCACAGCAATATTAGAAATTGTGCACTCGGTAATTTCATTATTTTCATTATACATTAAAACGTCAAATATTTCATTGTCTTTCGTTTTGTTTGGGCCGGGAAGCAACGGAAGACCTGCCTAAAAAGCGTGCATACATTGCGTGAAATAATTTTCGTAAATGAAACTACTACGTCACTTACTCGAATCTTGGCATCATCATAGGCTTTCCTATTGGTCGTCTTATGACGCAAAAAGATATTGTCAGAGGAAGTGTATTTTTTATCTAAAACGATTTTTAGCGGTTCTAAAATTACAAAAATAATTGTGCTAATTCAATCATTGTTCAATCGATTCAAAACAAGTAATAGTTTAAAGCTATTTATTAGTGAACCTGGGGTAACAGAAGATGATGAGTTTGGCAGGACAGTGCTTGCGACTTTTATGATTCCATCTTTGTTAACCGTCAGTCTCACCTAAAATTTGGATTTAATAGCGAATGGAATAGCAGCACAAGGATCGATTAAATTACAAAAAACGTGCCCTTTGTTTAACTTCCTTTCCTAACTTCTCAACGCTTTGCTGTAACTCTTTTTCGACAACGCTTCCAAACTCCGAACTCGTGCAATTCTTAAAAACTTTGGATTTTGAATTTTCAGAGAAATATAAGGCGGATTTTATTAGGCGTTCCAAATGTTGATTCAGAAGAAAGAAACCTGTGATCAAGTTTTATTATCAGATTAAACGATAAAAAAATAGCCCATAAAAAAAAAAACATTTTTCAGGTAGAGATTTCTCGCAACCGTTAACTTTGAGCAAAATCACTACCAGAGGGCGGATCGTAAAGAATTGTTTCCAGAAGTTCGAATTCCGTGTCATCCATGGTTCCTCGATCCACCGTGATATCGGCTATGGGATTTCTTTTTATCAAACATAAGTCCAACCCGGTTGTCCAATCAGGATTGACTTAAACGATAAGTAAATGGTAATTGCAAATGAACCTCCCCAGATGATAAATACGTCAAAATAAATGGCCTTAACATATCTTTTACAAACATTTGAATGCGTATTTATGCGATCATATGATTAAAGATGCGTCAAATATCAATATTAAATAATGCAGTGATTAATGTCTGAAATGGATTCTACAAGAAACAATGACTGGTCATCGACATCTTAGTCACTTTTTTTTTGAAGAAAAAAGTTCGTGAATATTACTTTAAATGTCATGTGATCAGTTCGCGTAATTACCATTGTTTGGATCAGTGATGCGTCAGAATTGACTCATTCATTTCCAACTCTTTCTTGATAACGATTATAGAAACTAATGTACGGTACATTCATTCACTTCGCATGAAAATTTCACATATTTCGCTATCCACACGAACTAGAGAACTGTAACTCATATTTTTTATTTTCATAAAAGATACGCGTAAAATGGACTTTTACAAGGATAATTCACATTCTAATAATGACCATATATATCCGATATTGCCAAAGAAAGACCTGCCATTTCGTCCGTGGAACGCGAAAGCTTTGGAACTGAATGTTGAGGTAAGAGTCTTCAATT
This sequence comes from Acaulospora morrowiae, assembly GCA_910591835.1. Lineage (NCBI taxonomy): Eukaryota > Fungi > Glomeromycota > Glomeromycetes > Diversisporales > Acaulosporaceae > Acaulospora > Acaulospora morrowiae. The sequence continues at coordinate 2,782 of CAJVPV010002799.1, forward strand.
TGTTCACTTTCTTGAATTCTAGCAAATGTGTGTCAATTCGCGTCCCACAAAATAATATAAGGTTGCGGATCCGACGAGAAACACCGATGATCGTTCAATATTTGTTAACGACAAGTATCATTGCGAACGATTCCCGGTTAATCCTGAGAATTCCAAAATTTCCGAACGATATTGCACTCGCAGCATCGAAGTGGACACTGTTGTTGAAAAGGAAAAGGAAAATACCAAATTTTCTAAGAGAGGAAATGGTTTTCAAAAAAATTTCATGGACAAAGGAAAGCAGCAGGTATTATTCGATTGAGCATATAATTTTACAATCACTTAAATTTATCCTAGAACAAGTTCAACGATGATTAACGATCACTTGTAGATCATCAACGAAGGAAGACCTCGAGATATCGGTTGCGATTACGCCAAAGATGATTGTGAAAATTCAAGGTCGGGATCCAGTGAATCAAGAACAAAGATATATACTAACTCTTGGGAAATTCCGGCGAACACCATGATTGCCGAGGTTGATGAAAAAGTATGTTCATTATATTCTGCATACCATGTTTTTGATTGAGCATTGTGGTTAAATCTGGTAAACAAGAATGTTCAACCTAAAATTTATTGTATTGAAACTTTTAAACGTGCATTATTTAAACATTTTCTAAGCAGATGATGGAACCCATTCATGACAATACAAGCGCCTTCTACCAACAGACAAAACACATTGATCGTTACCACCACAAGTTTTCTGACGCGACTGGCAAAAAAAATCAAAAAATATCAAGTAACAACAGGTATTTTTAATTTTACATAAAACGACACATCTTTATTATTATTTAAACATCTCGATAAAATTTTACTGTTATTCATTTATTTTAGTTTATCAAATGAAGAGCTTAAAACCTCTTCGGTCAAGAATCAAGTCGTGTTTGAGGGATCATCAGATGGGACAGTCACTTCAAAAACGTGGAAAGAAGTAAACAATAAAAACCTGGAATGGAATCAACCTTGTATCCCACAGTATTTAGAGAATCTCAAAACTGAATTGACGCTCGACGAGGGTAAAAATGATTGTGCAGACGATATCTTTCTAACAGGAAATGTTAGACCTGGGTGTGATGATGTGAACAGAATCAGCAGAAATGAATGTGATCATAACAAAGCTTCTCAAGAATTTCGTAAAGCTAAGACTTATCTGGCAGGTGAAAGATCGACCATATCGACATGGTGTCAGTCTGATGTTTTCCAGGTTGCAGATAATGTTAGACCTGCGTGGGGAGATGGGAACAAAAGTAGAACAGCAGATCAGGATCGGTCACAATTCCTTCGAAAATTTGATGTGACTAGAGATGACAGGGTTAATGAGACAGTATGTAACGTTAAGTCTGGTTGGGGAGATAAAGATGAAACTAAAAGGTCCGAATGGAATCAACCAAAAGTCTCTCGTGTGCTTGATGAAATTGAGAATGATTGGGCAATCAAAAAAAATATCATATCAAAGCAGGTTGAGGCTGTAGATGGGTGGTGTAACAAAGAGAAACATTTAATATTGGATTCAAGAGAATTCAAGGACAACGAATCTTCCAACTTAGTAAATTACGAAAAGATTGAAAAGAAAAACTGGAGTTCAACTATGAGAGATGTTAGAGGTTTATCGAGTGACAAGAAGCAAGGTTTGATGCGAGAACTCAATGTTGCTCATAAGAAAGCAGATATTGAAAAATGCGATGAAGAGGAAATTGAAGTTGGTTGTGATAATTTGTCGATAAAAAATAATCACCATAACGGCACCGAGGAGATTCACAAAACTACCAATTGGAATAAATTAACCGGGAAATCTCCTGAAGGTTTAAAAACTCACTTAAAAACAGATTGGAATGATGCGAGAAGGCAATCACCAAATGAATATGAAAAGAACTTTGCATCGAGTAAACAATGGTCAAATGTAGCCCGGAGAACGCCAAAAAAAGAAATTGGAGAACTCATGGAAAACGATTCCCAAAATGATCAATTTGAGAAAGATGCCATAATTGATGTGAGAGAAAGAATCGATAAGATGATTATTAATCCTGATGTTACCGACAACAAAACCCAATGCTTAAATCCAGCTGAGCAATCAAGTTATGCGTCTCGGAACGAAGTTCCTGAAATAAAAGTGAATCAACTAGTGTTTGACGGTTTGAAGTTTGTACCCGAGCCCAATACTCTTGACGTTGAACCTTTGATCAACCTTGGGTCTCCACGTCCATCACCCGCACATGTTCTTCCTTCATCATCAAAATTAGAAGAGGAATTAAAACAAATCAATTTCTTCGAATATTTAAAACAAGAGATGGAAAAAGAAGCTAACGAAGCGAAAAAGAAAAGTCAGGCTCCGGGAACGGTATGAATTACATTCATCTTATTCACCCAGCCGTTGATAGCGTTTAGAACCTGCGACTTTCTGTATGATTCAATTTATTATTTTTGTCATATAGTCGTTTCGAAAATCAAGTTTCTTGAAGGAGTTTGACCCCTTATCATGAAGCCAACCATGAACGAAGAATGTGACAATTACTCGATAAAGTTATATCAAGATTAATTCTTATTTTCAATTTTATTATTTTGCTTCCAGTACGCTTATTCGTATACATTGTATACCTAAATGGTTTAATCCTGTATTGCTGAAAATACCTCACGGCTGAAAAGTTGAATCAATAATTCTACAATAAGTGATTCAATCGTGAATGCGAATCAAAGCAATTTGTGCAAATCTAAATTCGAAAAAGTGGTACGTTAAAGGATTATATAGTGAATGTGATGTGATAATACCTTTTGCTGATCCATGCCGTTTTTGATCGGAACTAATACAGTATCGTAGTTAATATTGATGTATATACATGATACTGTACATGATATATACAAAGTCTCTCATTCGAATCAGTAATGTCGAAGCAAAAAAACGCTCAAGAGACTTCAGTCGTTCGGTGAATAAAATCATCAAATGTTAAACGTATATTATCCTTATTAACATCTTGACCAATGATTCGCATTTCTTAAAGGAGCACGATTGATGTTTCGAAACTCGAACCTTACTTGCAAGCTAATTTGCCAGAATTTGAGGCACCTTTGGAGATTCGTCAGTTCAAGTTCGGACAAAGCAATCCCACTTATCTCTTAATCGACGCCAAGTATGAATCTAAGTTTCAACTTTTTTCTTTTTTTTTTGTGCAAATGTGTCTAATTGCAAATTCTTTGCAGCAAGAAACGATACGTTCTTCGAAAAAAACCTTCGGGCGTTCTTCTTTCAACAAAAGCCCACTCTATCGAACGGGAATACCGAATACTCAATGCTCTAAGTAGAAATACTGATATTCCGGTTCCAAAAGTATATCTCCTTTGTGAAAACAATGAAATCTTGGATACCCCATTTTATGTAAGTGGTCCAAATATTTTTGTATCTTGATTTCCACTTTGTAAATACATTTCGTCATTTCCGACTTAGGTGATGGAGTTTTTGGAAGGTAGAATATTTGAAGACTTACGACTTTTGTCACTTCCCCTGGAAGAACGTAGGCAATGGTGAATAGAAATTTCTTTAGTAATAATAAGAAACAAAAGTGCAAGCCATTTATCTTATCCCTGACACACTCATAGTTGGTATTCGGCTATCGAGACGCTTGCCAGACTTCATTTGGTTAATTACAAGGATATTGGCCTTGAAACATTTGGAAAATCATCAGGTTTCTACAATCGGCAGATTCGTTCGTTACTCAAAACTTCCGCAGCCCAAGCTGCGGTTAAAGATAAAGACGGTAATCAAGTAGGTCCCCTTCCGAGGATTGACGATAGAATTCGATGGTTCAAGAAGAACGAAGTTCCAGACGAAACAACCATAGTGCACGGAGATTTCAAAGTATACAAGCCAGTCATTATAATCATTCGCATTCCTAAATTAATCAAAAATCTATCATCGCATTTAAATTTTTAACAATCAGCTGGACAATCTAGTTTTTCACCAGACGGAACCCAGAGTCATTGGGATTTTAGATTGGGAGCTTTCAACCATCGGACATCCGCTTTCCGACCTTGCAAATCTGCTGATAAACTTTTACGCCAAGGATCTGTCCGGACCCTTCATCGGACTGCGCGACGTGACCGACTTACCTATTCCCCCGGCTAATGAACTAATGCAATTGTACTGCAGAGAGGTTGGAAGGCCCTATCCAATACCCAACTTTGAATTTGCCATAGTTTTCTCATTTTTCAAGGTGTATATTCTTTCAACGGTCTTTATGCAAAGTTACATGGTTACAATTTACTTTACTAACATATACGAAATTTTTTATTAATAAGTTAGCAGTCATCATCCAGGGAATAGCTGCCCGAGAAGCGCTCAATCAGGCAAGTTCTGCTGAAGCAAAATTATATGCATCTTTTTTAAAACCAGTCTCGTACTTTGGGTTTGATATTATTGACCGAGGTGACTTGAGTGATAAAAGCAAATTATGATTACCGAAAGTTAGTTGCGGTGAAATTAAAAGTATAATAATATAATCTAAATATTTAATAAAAACTTGTCATATTACGCTACATACATCAAAATACTGTAGTCTTAAAAACATAAGCAATATGAAAATTCTTGCTAACAATTTAGCATAACGGTTATGCACGTTTTAGTGAAACTTTTGAAATCACACACTTGACATGTACTCACCAAACAAACTAGTTAATTATAAATCCTTGTTTTTTACATAAATCAATTCACTAAATTTACGCGTGTATAAGACATACAGTATTTACCCACTAACCATATTGAAAATGCACAATTTATTTCTGGGCCTGATAAACAACAATCCACATTAATTTTGAATAATTAACCAAGAACATCAGATAAGAGTCAATTATCGACAATGAATCTATCGAAAGATAATTGCAAATAACCATAAAACGTTAATACTGTATATCTACAACTGTAATCTTCTGATCTAGAATTTCTGGAATCCGCCTTATGCATCACAATTTTATTGTTTAAAAAAAAATTATTAAAGTTTTCACTTCTATAATGGTTGGCTGATATGTTTCAAACTACTTCGATCTTTACTCACCATTTTTAGTCATTCTCATCAGAACTGCTCTTATTTCATATGTGCTGAATAATTAAGATAATTAATGAAAATACGATCCGGGACTTAAAATATCTTCCACCTTTTACAGTATCTCTTAATCTGTTATCCAACAACCACTTCATTTTTTTTGCACTCAGCCCCCGTTATATAGAATAACCTAAGTGAATTACATGCTTACGAATGAAATAACAACAAATGAATCACTGCAACCATGCAGCCTACCTTTACAACAATATCCTTATCGGCGATCGAATATAACAATATCCTTACCAGTGATTAATTTTCCATATTAACGTAGCCGATCACCGACTGGTCTCTTTCTATTTAATGTATGATTTTTGCCAGAATCACAGAGTGCAATCTATTATTATTAAATGACTTTAAACAATGTGAATAATAATATTATTAGTACGTAATTGAATTGCAATCGTGACACGTAATAATTTGTAATTACCAAGGTTTTTTGTGTCTACTATAAATAAATGATGAGATTGTAACGAAAGAATTTCTAAAGGTTTTTTCTTGGAAATTCTTCTTTTTGGTTTACTTTTCAGTGAATATGTCCAAAACAAAAGACGTAATCATAGAGACCAGTTATAAAACTACTGGCGTTTACTCCCGCACTATCACCGATGCATTCACATCCATGGAGCTCTTGTCGAGTCATGATTCTAATACTTTCATATTCAGTGATGATCGTATCAATTCAACCAAAGCGGAACAAAGTAACGTCCATGAGAGACTATGGAGCTATGACTCCGATGATGCTACGAACCCTGAATCCGAGAATTTTAGTAGCCCCGAAAACTCCTTTTGTCGCGGTAGAGATAGTAGTGGTACCGAGAATATGGTGGAAGTTCGTCACTATTATAATGTAAGAAGGACATTTTGCATAATCCCAGCAATTGAGGATGCAAGTAAGCTGTTAAATTCAGTCTCTGAGAACTTGACTGAAAAGGACACCTCCGGGACTCGACCGACCAACGGACTCGGCATTCTCATGAGAAATGGATCCGCTAATTCCGATATCTTAATAATTGACAAAGATCGTAAACGCGGTTCGACCCATGAAGAATTAGTAGGTGGAAAGTCTCCTACCAAGGACAGAAAGGTTGTTGATATTTCAACTAATGGCGAAATGCACAAGGGGCAGAATAACCTCATCAGAAGTGATGGAGGTGACAGCGACGCAAAGATAGTCGAAAAGATTATCGGGCATAGCTGGAAAGCAAATGTAAACGCGAATTCATTGTTCTCAAAACGGTGGGGCTCCATATTAATACGCTATTTATATCCTTTTCTCCTTCTGACTTATTTTTAGGGGCAACTGAAATATTTACTTATATCGGAAAATGTTCGAGAACCTCTTTGGAAAAACGAGTATCATCTGTAAGTATGTTTTATTTTACATGTATGGTATGATAATTCAGGATTACATGCTAATCGAAGTAATCATTTTTCGATAGTATCAACTCCGATGAACTTATTCAAAATTATTGGATTCGTGTCGGTAGATTTCAATTGGAATCGATCAACCATCCCTTACTTCAAATCTTAAACTTTCCGGATTATACACAAACGGGTTCGCTTCTTTCTAATGCGCATGTAAGAACATCGGAAATACTATCGAATGGCAATGAGAATAATGCTGAATCACGTTCAGGTGAAGTTCTCTATGAAAAAAACATCAATTTAAACACCAATGGAAAGGGTTGGAAAACATTCGGCGAAAAAAACACAAGCATTGGACAAGATTCCAGTGATCACGAAGTAGAAATTTCTTTAGACATAAAAGGAAATGGAAATGCTTTAAGTACCGACGTGAGTTTAAATAAATTCGATCAAGAGAATTCTGCCATTGATAGAGATTCACAAGAGTATGTGAATCACGGGGAAGCTACTATAGAGGATTCCTGTCAGAACGACAATAAAATGAAAGATATGGTGGAGGTGATTCCGAACTTCGAGAAGGTTGTTAAATCTGGCGAAATTTTCGCTTCTCAAATGGATTCTCTCCATATCAATTCCCATATGGACAAGACCCGAGAGGAATACTTAGATAACTTTAATATCTCTCAACATGAGGATTCTCAAATGCATATAGATCAATATGTAAATGCTGATCACCAAGAAACGAATGAACCTAAGACCTCTCGGAAAACTGTGTCTTCCTGCGTAGGTTCTCATCAACACGAAATGGATGTCGAGATGGAAATTTACAGTCCTGAATATGAAGAAAATGAATCAACACTTGTAGGTTTTTGTCAAAATGGACACTCTCAAATAACCAACCAGAAAGTGTCAAAGTTCGTGTCCGTTCAAAGTGCAATTGTCGAATCGCACTGTTGTAATCTTTCGTGTGAAATCATATCGAGGAAAGAAAACCACACGAATACTGAAGATCACATGGTGCTTAATACCGATAAATCAGGAAGCTTCAATGTGACATCACCGGTTAGTCAAAAAAGTTGTGACAAGTTTATAAATGAGTCTCTGACAGCGGGCCGTCTCAACAAAGAAAGTGAAGAGAAAATGATTGGAACCGATGATACCAATGAAAGAAATGATGCTATCGGGGATAGTATTAATAAAATAGGACGCGAACAAATCGAGTTCGATTTCAGGATGTTTGAACTTAAGCCGTTATCATTCAGAGTTGACGACTGTAAAGATGTCGACATGTTTGTCGATGAAGTTGAGGTAGATACAAACTGGGATCCTTACGTGGAATATATCGAAACCATTCAGCGAGATCCAACAACTGAGAAATTGTATATTGTCATTCGATGGTATACAATCTTTTTGATCTAATTGGACTCTTGAAATTATTTATCATTTTAACTCCAAGAATGTTCTTTAGGAAAAGCGGGCTGAAGACCATTCATTGGGCTGATGATGCGAATACAAGATGCCCTCAAAAAGTAATTCCACTCTTATCAACAATCATTAATGTGTAACTGTCTATTAATTTTTTTTTAAAAAAAACAGATTCTCAATTTTTACGAATCAAAAACGAAAATTGTAATCCGAAGGCAAGCGTTGTAGGGTTCCATCCGACTCTGTATCTTTTTAAAAATAAAATAGTGTATTGTTTTCAAGATCACAAGGAAATATTTCTTAATCCAGAAATTCTCTCTTGAATCTTTATTTTTTTTTTTTGCAGGAATATTTGGTAATGTTGCATTATTAGACTGAGAGTTTTGTTATGGATATTGTCAAATCTACAATTACATTTCGCCAAACAAAAAAATTATATCCATCTTGCCACATGACTATGTCATGTGATTTAAATATACCTAAAATTGAACCAACTTATAATTCATATACGTAATCTATAATCAAATGAAATCAAATTTTTAAAATAATAATAATAATTTAATTTACAGTTTCTTCAATAAATAAAGGATCACTTAAAAATTATTATAATTAGTTGTCATATATTAAACTATTAATATAAATTAAATAAATTTGTTTTTCATAATAAATTTTATTAAATTTGAATAAGCTTTTATTATTATATTTAATGATTTGTTTTTTAATAACAATTTTTTTAATTTTTTAATATTAATAAATTTTGTTCAAGATATATTAAAGTATTTAAATATTAAGTTTTATAAATTTTTATTTAATAAAATATTTAAAAATTAATATATTTAAGCAAAACTATTTTTTATATATAAATCCTTTTATTTTATTAATAATATCAATTTTTACATATTAAAAAAAACCTATTTCTTACAATAAATTATATTTATGATAAAATTTTATTAAATTTGAATAAATTTTTATTATTATATTTAATAATTAATATATTATAAATAGTAAAGATTATTTAATAAAATATTAAATATAAATAATTTTGTATAACAAATTTTATTTTTGAAATAAAATAATTTTTTAAATAAATAAAATTTTTAATATTTAATTATATTGTAATTATTAATTAATTTTAATTAATTACTAATAGTAACTATATATAAAAAATTTTATGATTATTATTAAAATATATTTTTATATACTAAGTAAAGTTATTCTTCAAATTAAAATACATACATATATTGTATTATAAAGTTTTTATTAAATTTAAATAAAAATTTAAGTATTAAATATAATTTTATAAAACTTAATATTTAAATACTTTAATATACAATAATGAACAAAAATACTTATACTATATATATATTTATTTTTTATAATATTTTAATAACTAATTAATAAAATAAAATAAAAATTTATATTAATATATTTAAGAATATAAAAAACAAGTTTACTTAACAAAGTTTTTAAAAAAAATAATTGATTTTAATTACATTACAAAATATAAATAATAAAAATTATTAAAATTATTTTTTGTTAAATAAAAATCATAATAATAAAAATATAATAATTATTATTTTTTTATTAAGTATAAAAAATTATTTAATAATTAACTTAACTTAAAATTTAGTCAAATT
>CAJVPV010002800.1:0-12333 GCA_910591835.1 Acaulospora morrowiae
TAATGTAATGACAGTAAACTCATTGTTTAAATAAAGTCTCGCATTTAATGCCTGTTTGCGATTTAAAAAAAAAATAAAATAAAATTTTAAAATCCGACTATTTAGTTTGAGATATTATCTAATTGGATATAATTTATTCAAGAAATTAATGAATTTAAATAAAAAAAAACAATATTATAAAGTCTGTTATATTAATTGAGATTGTAAACTTTTTGAAAAAAGTTATATCAGAAATCTTGTCTTATATAAATTTTTTTGCTTTATTAGAAATATTAGAGATTTTATTTTTAATTAATCTAACTAAATTTAAATAAAAGTTGGATATTTAAATATAATATATATACAGTATATATAAACTAATAAATCTAATATAAAAGATAATTTCTTTGATTTTTATATATAACAAATATCCAAACTCTTTATACTGATTCTTTTGTCAACTCAAAAAAACAGATATTCTCAAAAGACTTTTTGTATTTATGATAATAAAGTCTATATACTTTCCTTAACAACACTGGTTCCTTAACCAGCAAAATAAGCAGAAGCTATCATTTGTTTTATTTTTTCTTTTCAAAATGCTTTTCTTGTTTATTTTGGTGACTAAATATAAGAAATCTACCTAAAAAATCTATAGCAAAAACACCTTTCTAGGAAGAAAACTGACAAGAAAAAATATCTTTCAAAGATTCCCAAAAGATTTAAGGATTCAGAGAAACAAAAACAAAAAAGTCTTTAGTCTTTTCATTATCTTTTTGGCTTTTCTCTTTTTTTTTTCTGGTTTTTTTGGAGAATTTTGCCTATCTCAGTTTGACTTTGAATTTTTGATTACATTGAATCTCCTAAAAGATAATTGGTCAAGATTACAGATTGGTTGGTCATATCAGCTATAGAAAAAGTAAACAAGACATGTACTCTTTATGTGTACCCAGTTGCCCAATACCAAACTGATAATGTGATTGGTTCTTGAAAGAGTTGAACAGTTTTTGACTAAAAGCATAGTATGGGTGTATTAGATGAAGTAGAAGTTGTGAGTAAGAGAGAAGTAATCTCTTTTTGTTCCCATTCTTTTATTTTCTTTTTTCTTTCCTATTTTTTCTTGAGAACAGGAAGTAGTAACAATGTCTAGGTCCTATTCCAATCTGGTAACAAGTTAAAATACTGATATTTATCTCAAAAATGATTGGAAAAAAGGATCTTAAAACTATTCACTGGTTGAGTGAAGCAATAATTCCAAAAGACATGACTTAAAAGAGCAATCAACAAAAAAAATCAACATTCTTTCTGGTTAGAAGTCTTCAAGTGTAAAGTTTCAAGAAATATTCTCCTGGAAGTACTCTTAAATGTTTTTGGATATTAACTACTCCAATAGAAATTAAACAGTTTGATTGGCTACAGGTAGTGAAAAGTGGGAAGCCATGAGGGACTTGGGTTTTAAGTTCATTAAGATAACTTTTTCAATGATAGTTAGAATAGATAATAGCTTTTTTTTTTTTTATCTTTATCAAAAAATTTATTTTTATTCCTTTTTCCCCTTGCGTAGTCTCTACAAGAGGGGGTAATACAATTTGAATTTATAGTCGTAACTATAAAGATGATCTGCAGGTTTTGATTCTATTAAAAGTTTGGGATCTTAATTCCATTCTTTAGAGGAACAATATATCACTCCCATAAATTGCATCTAGAGACTTCAGCTATCGACAGGTGAGTTGGGTTGAGAAAATTTGTACTTTATATATATTTTCATATATATAATAGTTCTCTATTATTTAATGAATAAATGACACCAATCTGATTATGGAATTAAAAAAAAAAAAGATAATTTCTTTTGTAAATATTAAATTAGGAACATATATTTGAAAATCCAAAAGTACTATTTATTATTTCATTAATTCTTGAATTATTTATTTGTAATATTAAATAATATTAAATAAATAAAATAAAAACAATTAAATAAAATAATATAATATAATTTTTGAATATTATTTTTATAACAACTTTTTTATAAAATTTATTTTTTAAAAATAAAAATATTAATTTATATTCAATTATATAATCACTTAAATATTTTAAAAAATATGTTAATTTATAATAATAAAACAAGTTTTTTTTATAATCAATTAATACTGTATATACTATAGATTATATTAAAGTATTAAAAATCCATATATTTAATTTATATAATTTATAATTTATATTTTAATATAGCTTTTAAGTACTATTATTAATAATTTTATTTTCAACTATTTAATTTTAAAAAACTTTGATAAAATATTAAAAATATTAAAAATTAAAGAAATCCAATTGATTTGAATAAAAAAAAAGAAAACAAAATTTTTATTTATAATATATTATAATTATTATAAAATGGTTTATTTATTTTTTTTAACTTAATAAATTCATATATTATATTACAATATAAAAAAATAATTAAATTCTAAATTAGAGAATTGTTTAATCTGTTGAATATATAATATTCATAAGTATAAATCAAATTAACTATGCATTTAATTAATTTAATTTTATAAAACACAAATGTAATAGTATTTTTTACTTGAAAAAAAAAACAAAAAAAAAAAAAACATTAAACAAATTATATTATTAATATTGTAAGAGGGACCAAAAACTTAGATAGATTCAACATATGTCATCCTCGCCCAATTAGGGTTTAATTGGGGCTTGAGGGATTTTTGGGATTTTTGGGATTTCTTAACATGTATATAAAGAGAGAAATGTACTAGAGAAAAAGCAACAATAAAATACCGTCCTTTTATCCTAAACTCAGACTAATATCTAACACTTTCACTTACCTCGTGCCACATCTCCACGCCTCTTTCGACGTTACACGATCGGCGATCGCGACGTAGCGACAGACTCGCCGTTATCACCCCCGACAATATATAGAAAAGTTTATTTAAAAAAATCAAAAAAAAACATATTATTCTTTTTCAATAGTTTATTGCTTTAATAAGCCATTGTATTTTTTATAGATGTTCGAATGAATAATAAAAGGCAACTTTTTATAAATAATTATTAATATAATTAAAATTGCTATATTTTAATAAATTTTATGATATTTTATTACTGCAAGTTTAACTTTTTTTTATTACTTAAATGGTATAAAATCATGGTTGTTTCAGGTTTTACTAATTTTTATTTTTAAAAAACAATTATTTAAACAATTTGACATTTGGATTATGTAATTGTTTATATCAGCGAAAAAAAAAAAAAAAATTTTTTTCTACTTGAATTCGCCCGTTTTACAGGCAGATGAAATCTTTAAGAATAATTTATTGAATTCCATGTAGAAAAAATTTCCTATTTGACCCTCAGAATAGAATACACGATGAAACACGCTACCAAACGACTGAATTTTTTTGAAAATATGAAAAAAATTAAGTATGAACAAAGGAAGACTATGCGTGTGTTGAGAATCTTAAACATATGTATATATTAAAACGACTAGCGTCTACCTCGAAATAATATTTTACACAAAAAAAAAAAAAAAAAAAATTCGGTTAAAAAATTAAAATTTTTATCTAGAAACATAATTTTAGTAAATTCCAGCTATATAATTCACCCATCCGATAATGAGATTACGAGTGAATGTCGATATAATAACAATCTTAGCATCTTTCTTAATCACTCTTAAATAGTTGCATGTACAGGCGAACCACTCGTCTTCTCCGACACCTTTTGCGTCATCAGCCTTTTGCATCTTCCACAATTAATTTAGCTTACGTTTTTTATCTACAGATCGATTAAATAAAATTCATATTTCCACATCCGCCCACCCTCCAAAAGTGCTTTAAACCAAAATTTCCCGGCCGCATCCCGCACGTCATCTCAACTCCCAACCAGCTGCCCACCCTGATGATGAACCATCTTCCCACCATATTAAAAATCCCTACGAAAAAAGGCACTAAAAAATACAAAAAAATCAGGAACAACAAAGTATACCCAATCATTTTTACACAATCGGTAAAGAAATCCATGTAGTCAAATTCCGAAAAAGCTTGAAACGTGAGCTGCTTCCGCCACCAAGACAACGACCACCACAGTCGTGGGTTATTCCGACGATGGGCCCAGCGGATAAGCTCTGGGCATACGGTGCAGAAATCGGGATCGGATTGTTGTTGTTGAAGACGATGATTCGTGGACGACAGTGATGGGCGATGATGTACAATTGATAATAATGAGATATAGCGAGAATCCGTCTCCGAGTCTTGATCGTTCAGATACCGTGACGACGACAACGAATCAGATGAGCATCGTGATAGTGAGGAGGATCGTGAGGAAGATCGTGAGGAAGAACTCGATGACGCGCTTGACGAGTACTCTGAGGTGGCTCGCGATGCGCGGCTGTAATGGTCGTCGTGAGAATTTGTAATGTGAACGTATTTTAGTTTTGGTAATTTTGCATTAAATAATGGTGTCGCCATCTCAACAGTGATGTTGATGCAGTCCTTGAACACCAGCAATTCCAGTTGACCACATTTGGCTATTACGTCGAACGAGTGGCAGCTTTTGAAATCCACGGAATAGAATTCTAATTTTGTTAGGGTTGAGATTTGGGTGTTTAATGACTGCAGGAAGAAGTGAGTAAAGTATTGGTGGTCTTGAAGTACAAAAGATTTTAGTGACGTCTGAGTGGTTATTAGGATTGCCAAGTCGGTTGCTTGCTTCTTATTTATGAAGAGGGTTGCGAGGTCTGGGTCGTGCGCGAAATTTGCGTTGAGTATTTCCTAGACAAATTGAGGAAGGTTAGAATGAAATGAAATGTACGTGTGTATGCATTGAGATCATCTGGATCCATTCACTCGGTCACTCACCAAATTTCTACAACTCGTTCCAAAAGCATCCAAAAATCCATCCACAGCCATCGCATCCCATTCCAATCGGCATTCCTTCACATTATCAAATAAACCTCGGATATCTTGTTCACATAGCAAACCGTTGAAATCGATCTTTGTTAAATTTTCGAAATAGTCATTGTGCAGCAAATAGTTCGATACCGAATTCATGGAAAAACATCGAATGTTGGAGCATCGAGAGGTGAATAGCTGTAGAAGGGCGCGCAGGATGCACTCAGCTCGTATGATGTGCTCCGATTTTCGAGAATGTAAGGATGGATATTGTGACTTTGATAGTGGATTGTTGGATGAGGAAGAGGAGACCGAAGATGCAAGCGTGGACACCGAACGAGATGAAAACAACGAGGAAGACATGGAAGATGATATGGACGAAGAAAGTGATGATGACTGGTAACGTGGTATATCCCGGTGCTTGCGACACCAATCAAATATGCTTTTCAGTAGTTTGTCGAAATCCAATTCTTCCAGGTACGAAGGATAGTCAAACATTGGCGTCTTCACACTGCCGACCACCGAGGCGCCACCATCTTGATCACGATCTGAAAGTATTGAGATGGGAGAGAGAAGATGTTTCGAAAGTGATGGCGGTAGTTTGATACCCGAATCAGCAATCCCCCTCAGTTTTTCAGGGCTCAGACATGATAAGTAAGTGGTGATGAAGCCCAGGCGGGAAGTTTGAATGGGATAGAAAACGGATGACCATAGTATAGGCACAGCGGTTTTGCACCAAGATCTGTTCACCAATAGGCATGAATAGAGGTCATTGAAATTTTCTTGACGACGGTAACAACCGCGGTAACCGTAAATTTCCCAGAATATTTTTGTTAGGATTTCAGTCTCTGCGGTCATATTTTATATAGGTGAGTGTGCGTGAGAAAATGGTAGAGAGTCCTATAGTAAACTGTAGGTAATAAAGGAGAAAATTTGGTGAGGAAAGCCAGAGAGAAATTTTTCGTACGAAATCAATCAATCAATCGGTCGTTCGATGACAGCGCCGGTGAAGCTTACCAAACCTTGCTGCCTCAGAACCAATTCCTTGAATTCCCAGAGGAAAAAAGGAAAAAACCCTTGAAGAAAAAGAAACGTACCACCGACACCGACACCGAATGAGAATCGACGACAGAAAAACGTTGATGTTCTCGTTTTGTTAAGGATTCTCTTAAAACACAAGATTTGTAGGGTGACAAATTCTCAAAAGCGACACCGATAGAATAGGCAAGACCTTTCACATACAAAAAATGGATGGTGAGGAGAAAGAAAAGGCGAAGTAGTGAGTGTTACTTGAAGCGGGATAGGTTTTGCAAGTAACAACAGAGTCCGTGACATTCGTTGACCGAGCGAGAAGTATCCTCCTTGAACTCCAAAAAAAAAAAAGAAATTCCGTGAGTTGTGTTTTACGTGTGGCTGCCTTTTATAATTTATATGTACAGTATCGGTGAGTGGCAGGCGCAGGGATCTCCTAATAGAGGTTTATTGTGATATCTTTTATTGGATTGCAGGTTTTTTTTTTTTTTTCTCAATTTTCTGTGCTATTCGGTAATTTGTTATTTAATGTTATGCATAGGCAAACTATTCTAATCTTTGTGTCTAGAAAATAGAGAATAAAGAGCAGTGGGTGCATGTCACCTGTGCTTCAAAACGTGGAGATGAATGAGCAAATTCCCAACGATGGAAGTTGAAGAGTGAACGATGAGAAAGGTGTCAAGCCACAAATATTCCAGAAGCCAATTCCAAATGTTCAAATCGAGTAACACGTTTGTTTAAATTGGAATGAACGTACATAAGGAGTACGTGTACGATATCTGTGTTAAGAAGAGCATTCATCTCGTTACGTTGCGATATGTATAAAACGGAACCGAAAATACGAGTGGAAGATCATTTTGGAATACAGTATGTACACACCGTACACAACGGGATACCTAAATCTCTTCCTGTGGCAACGGTGTAACAAACTCTAATACACTTCAAATGAATGAGTAATTAACTGATGGTAGCACACCAGATTTTACAATGATTAAAAGGGTATTTTGCGAAAGTATTGGTGCGCGGTGAGATTGATGATGTTCTTAATGATGTTCCTTGTGATTGCTGATGGCGCATAAAGAAATTCTTTGATGGTATGCTTGGAGAAAATCGATTTCCAAATGAAGTATGCAATTCTTAATCGAAAAAGAAATGTTAATAGAAATCTTGATGAAAAATCTTTGAAAGATTCGCACAGATGGACGAGTGGGTTGTTTATCACGTTTCCAATGTGTGGTATTACCGAAAAGCGAATAGAAACAAATTTTCTCTTTTCTGATGCTTGATTATTTGTTTTGGTTGGATTTTTTGTTATGGAATGTTTACGGGTATCGTCACGTCATTAATTAATTAATTAATAACGTATGTTGTCTTTCCGAGACAAACAAATGGTAAACTAAAATCCACCCCGAAAACCAGTTTATTTTTTCCCTAACCAGAATACGCATGAGCAGGGACCGGTGTGATAAAAAGCAACAACACCCCGAAGAAACTGACGAAAGTGAGTTCAGAAGAAGCAAGCTTGGAAAAAACGTGGCGTGACAGGTCAATAATGGAAATAGGTTTTAGTCGAAGCAAAAAAAAAAAAAAAGATGGTTGAAAACAGTCATCAATGTTTAATGCTAGCCCGATGGATGGATATGCTTTTGGCGTATAATTGTTCATTTTGTGTATCTCGAGTACAGTACGCATATGTCATTTACTCTATGCGTAGTTGTCAAACCTAGTACACACCTTAATTGCAGTGACCGTTACACAATGCGAATAAAACAATAGTAGGAAAAAATTCACCCATTCCACTCAATTCGCACTGCTAAAACGCGTCAAACGGTCACAATTCGTCCGAGAAATATTTTTTAGATGACAAAGGAAGCAAGTTGATCACGCGTTTTAGGATAAGGTTCGGATTTCCTAATTGACGGCAAGGAGACCACATCTTTCTCGTGACAATCATGTCAATCGGAAGGAACGAATCATTATCAAGATTATTAATAATAATCTTTCACCTTACACCACGGTGTTAACCATTTTCACGACCATTGAATCCTCAGCCATTAAAGACCGTATTTCACGCACGTACGGTATATGCACGCGTAAGGTTTTTGACTTTGGTGCGAAAGTCAATAATCTTATGAATTACCGAGTTTTCTCGTACGCACGTACACACTACGTATCTGTGTACCGCTAATGTCATGATTGATAAGCTTGGTGCATACGTACATTACGTCGATTCCAATGAGATTCCTAATATGTATGTACTCTGAATTTTTTCCCACAGATCTCCTTTACTGGAAAGAAGGCGACAAAACATTGGTCATAAGCACCACATTGATGGGAAAGTCGTGATTCCACCGCTTGCCTTCATTTCTTTCACAAAATTTGCCAGAATTCATTAATCCTTGGGAAAGGATTTCTTTCTCTTGTCAGTTCGATTACCATATTAGGATAAGTGAAAGGCGCATCACCAGGGTCGATTGATCATTGATTACACACACCTTACGACTTATGTAAGGTCAATAATAATTTAAGCCATGCATCCGCTGAAGTCTGATGTGACAAATCGACATTCGCAACAAGAAACAAGTTTGAGAGAAAAAAGCTAGGACGTATGACGGATGTCTCCCAATATGGTGTATTATTTATGCACCGTTCGTCTGTTTGCAAGAAAAACTATTTTTAAAGAAAACCGAGTAAATCTTTCGAGAGTGAAATCACCATGCGTTGAGATATCAGGCATTCTTTTTTACTTATGCAACTCAGGGATGCAGCGGATGCAATTGGTTATCTTCGAGAAGTATATGTGTATGTATGTACACATACGTACGTTTTGCATTCAAAGCTCTCATTGTTCAACGTTTGCTACTCCGAGATGCACATTGTCTCGAATTAATGCCGTAGACCTCGGGTGGCTGAGGTTTTTTGAATTTCCATTTACCAAATGGATTGTAACACACCAATAGTAAGTATTGTTGCACGTCCCTGTAAAGAAAAGAATCGGGATCCTTTCATGCGAATTCCAGAAAAAATGTTAAATACTAGGATTTTATGGTCCCATGGGTTTGTGAATATTTTGATGCAAAGGCTTCAATCACTCGCGAATTTACATACTGTACCTCTACACTCCTTTGACCTTTGGATAGCAAACGCGTTGTTCGTTCAACTAACTGTTCAGTGAGATACGCGCATTCTCTTTTTACTGTAAATCTATTACGCAATCGTGAACTCCAAGAGGTAAGCATCGGGGATCCCTTTAAATAGTTTAGGGTCTGCGTCAGCTCAAATCACTCTTGAATATTAAAATTTCATCATTTCCATATGTCTGATTGTTCTATTGGGTTCTTTATTTTGTTTCCATATAAAGTAAAAATAGTGAAATACGATTACAATGAAAAATTCCATCTCTATTGTGTTTACAATGGACAATATTTTGTATATATGTACTGTAAATAATATGTATAGTACTATATAATAAAAGATAAGAGAACAACTCGCGCATGCCTTTATAATTTACTGTATATGGATATCATTACATGCAGGTCTCTCTCCATTTTATGGCATGTGAAATACGCCTTGGATCTGAATATTCGGTGATCACACCACACTTCTCAGTCAAAGCGCGTGTAGATACTGTACACCCACAGTTTCTCCACGAACAACAACAAACATTCGCCGTTAGTGATTGAACCGTTTAATTTGCAACGAATTGATGGGTTAAAAGCTGGTTTAAATCAGGTTAACGGAAATGCATTACTACGATAATCTGTACGTGTCTAATCGACGTACGTACGTGTGTGTGGAGTCGATCTAATTTATGTAATTCATTTTCACACACATGCATTTTCATCAATATAAAATGAGTTGACACTTTGACGGAAGACCATGAGGGACGAAAATTGTCGCGACGAGTTGTAAATACAAATCGCGTTTTAAGCTTATCACGTGTCAAACTTATGATCATAAAAAACTTATAACTTGAATATAATGTATAATTAAAATATTTTTTGTACATAAAGTTCATGTTACGAATAATTTTTTTAATTCAGATATAAATAACTAAAGAAATTTCAATATAAAATACATTCAAAATATATAAACATAAAATAAAACTTTTTAAAAATTGAAAAAATATATTTTTTTTTTATTATTTGTTGATTTGATAGTTTTTTCTTTGATAAATACTGCAGCTACTTATACAGTATGTTTTTTTATCTATTTGATTATTTCAAATCAATAAAAATAGCATAATGAATTCATATGTTTTGTTATTATGATGTTGATATAACAATTTTGTTTTACACTCCATTAATATTTGCATTACAACACATATCTTGTTATTTTTATCAAAATAAAAATAATTTTTTTAAAAAATTCTTTTATAAAACTAAAAAATACAAATTCTGAATTTTAAACATAACTATTTCTATTAATTTAAAAATACAAAAAATATTTTTTTTAAAATCAAAACAAAAATTTCTTTGTAATTTTCATTACAATACAAATACAACTTTTATAATTATAAAATCTTTATATTTTTTTATAAATTGATTTTTTTTTCAAATATTTTTTTTTGAAATATTTTTTCTATTTTTAAATTTTTAAATTTTTTAAATTCTTTTTTATATATCTTTTTCTTAATTAAAAAAAAAAAAAGTTCCTAATATTTTATAAATTAATTGATAAACTAAAAAGATATTTTATTATTTTATTGAACTTTCTAAATTACTTTATTAAATAATTTAATACCAGAATTTTATATTTATTTTATATAAATCTTTTTAAACTTGATCTTAATAAAATAATTGAAATTTTAAAAATTAAATACTTTTTTAAATAATTTCTTTCTAAATTTTTTTTCTTTTATATAATCTATTGATAATCTTTAATAAACTTATGAATAATTTTAGCTACTATTTAACAAAATATTCAAAAATTGTTTAATTTATTTTAATTTTTTAATTTGTCAAAATTATTTATTTATTTTTTTAATAAATTAAAAGTTATATAAAAAGGTATTTTTTATAATTAACTTCTCAATCTTTAATATTGTTAACAGTAGAAATAGTAAAAGAAACAAGATAAATACAAGTTATATAATATAATATAATATATTAGTTTATTCATTAATATAAGAAAAAAAGTTTAAGAAGCTTGTTAAAGATTTGTATAATATAATATTAAATTAATGGATATATTGTAACAAATAAAAATAGAAATAGAATAGCAATTAATTAAAAAGAAAAAAGAATTGCTTTGTAATAACTTGTAATTATATTATAATAATTAATAAACTTATCTTATTAAAATATTTACTATTTAAAAAATTCAATAATAGTCAATATTACACTTATTAATAAAGAATTATATTAAAGAAATAAGCAAATAAAAAAAAATTAAAGAATTATTGTATTCACAAATATCTTTAATATTGCAAATAATATAATTCTATACAATAGTAAATGGCAAGTTTAATTTTTCATAAAACAAACTTGTCAGCAATAAAAATAAAGTATTATAAAATTTTTATCTATTATTAATTTAGCAATTTAAGCTATCAAATTAAAAAAAAACTTTTTTAATTTGTTTTTCTAAATATTACAAAGTTTTTAATTTAATTTTAATTTTAATAACTAAAAAGTTTTTTAAAAAATTAACTGTTTAAAAAAGTTAAAGCATTTTATTATTAATTTTTTATTTAATAAAAATTTTTTATTTGATTTAATAGTATTAAGTAAAAAAATATATTATTTATAATTATTTGAACAATCATTAATCTTTAAATTATTTAAATATTCAAAAATTTCAATCATATAGCTTTTAATACCTAACATATATAAATAAGTTTATATTGATTACAAATTTTAAGATTTAGTTAAAAATTTTTTTAAAAACAATTAATTGATTTTTTAAAATTAATAATAGTAACTTTAACAATTACTCTAATTAATTTTTTTAATTATATAAAAAACTAATATACTTTTCTTAAATATTTAAATTTTTTTCTCAATATATTAAAATTCAATAAAAAAATTTTAAAAAAGAACTTATTGAAAATAAAAAAATTTTTTTATTAAATATATATTTACTGTCACTATATTAATAATCTTTTGTATATATACAAATTAATTGTAGTTTATTATAACTACTATATTGGAATACTAACTTATATTATGAAGGTAAGTTCATATGCCAAGTAAAAAATATCAAAAAAGTGAAAATCCTGCCTTTAGTTTTAAACTATCTAATCTTATATTTTTAATTTTTAGGATCTAACCGTAATTTAATATGTTAATTATTACTAGAGTTTTAAATTGAATACTAAAATAATATCAACTTGATACTGACTTATAATAAATTTAATATATGAGTTATAATCTATTATATTAAACCTATAGTAAATTCAGTACTAACTTGATACTAAAATAGTATTGTTATAAACTTT
>CAJVPV010002801.1:0-12333 GCA_910591835.1 Acaulospora morrowiae
TATTTTACCATGAGTATTATATCCGAGTCTGGCTGAAATGTGTTGCCAGTTTGTGATATTATTGTTTTTAAATATTAATATAATAAAAGTTTAACTTATTATATAATTAATAATAAGATATGAATTATATTACTATAGATATTAGTCTATTACTTATATAAAACAGATATATTATTTAAAAACCTTTAAGCAAAAAAATTTGAGGAAATAAATTCAGAATTTTTGTTTTGGTCACTGTAAATAGTAATATAAAGAAATTGTTTAGGATTTGTTAAGAATGTTGGTTGAAAAAAGAACTGTTTAAAGGTTGTTACTAGCAAAAGAAAGATTTAAGCAGAAAGGTGATTCCTAGGAGAGAATTTTTTTTTATTAATTATTCAATTATTTTTATTTTTATTAAATATTTGATATAAAAAATTTGCTAAAAATTTTTTTTCAACTGATTTATTTTAATTTATTTTAATAATTAAAAAAATTTTAAAAATTGTCATTCCTTCTAAGCTATCTTATACAAAAAATATCTAGATTTTTAACATCAAATTTATAATTTATAAAAGTAGGTCAATGACTTTTTATTTTGATTGTATATAGTATTTTTGTGGATTTTTTGAGCATATCTATGTTAATTAAGTAAAATGCTTACTTATATAAAAAAAATCCGTAAGTTCTTTTAAATTATTTTGATATTGTATATTGAATCGAATTTATTAATTTGAATATACTTTAATTAAAAAATCTGTAAAATTGAATTTTTGAAGAATGTTTTCTATATACTGTATAAGTTGTACTAATCTATTAATTAAATATTTTTTTTTTCGAAAAAATTTGATAAGTGAGAAAGTCTCCTAGATATTGTATTTCTATTAAAATTTTTGCTAATAGAGTACACATGTTAGCTTTTTTATTTGAATGGAATTTCTTGGGAAAGAAAATATAATTTAAGATTGTAATGAGGTGAGGGTCATGTTTTTGATAAGGTTAATTTTTAAAAAAGAAATTTAAATTTATACATATTAAAAGGATATTTATCAGAATATCTCGTTTTATATCTGGATCCAAGCCCTATTATTTTCTGTTTAGCGCAAAGCTGTACCTAATGCAGATTCTGCAACCACAAATTTTTGCACACAATTAAATTATTGTTTTTTGGGATGCAAGATTCCGCATTAACAAAGTTCACAACTCCAAAAAACGTACGATTTCCGCACTTTCGGTGTACATGACTCAAAAAAATGCAGTATCACAAACTTTCGGAGTGCACGACTCCGAAAAATACATTATAAATATGATTGTATGTAATAATAAAAAACACAAACACAATGGGATGGATTGATCCTCGCGAGATTCAACTCGGTGGAAAATTAGGTCGTGGTTCTTTTAAAACCATTTATTATGGAACTTATGAAAATAAACCAGTTGCTGTTGGGATGTTAAATTATGACGTTAGTCAAAGTGATTTTGAACGTGAAATTTACTTTCTTAAGATCTTAAACCATAAAAACATTATAGATTTTGTTGGGATATGCTATCATAATAGGAGATGTTGTATCATAACTGAATATTGTGATCACAAAAGTTTACTAGATTTTATGAAAAAAAATAATGGTACTGGTTTAAAGGTAATTTATTTTATCTAAATGTCGAGTATTTTTAGGGGAAGCGTCAGTAGTAACGATATATTTCAGGCATGCACCTGAATTATCTCTTAATTTATTATTAATCATTTTATTTTATAGTTGAAGATAACGAAAAATGTTGCCGATGGTATTAAGTATTTGCATGCAAAAGGAATTATTCATAAGGCAAATATTCATATTCAAGGAAATGTCTATTTCAATAGAATAATTATTTTCAATATTTATTAGGATTTGAAATCAGATAATATTTTGATAAAATCAAGTAATACGGAGTGTATTACTGCAAAAATTTCTGATTTTGGAGTTGCAAGAATATCACATATTGAAGCGATGATGTCTACAAGAGGAGCTCCTAATTGGAAAGCCCCAGAAATATTAGCTCGTCATGTTGCGCATTACAATGAAAAGGTGAAAATTAAAATATAATTTATTTATTGAATTAAAATATAAATTAAACATAAGTCTATTAATAGATCGATATTTATTCGGCTGGACTTGTCTTCTGGGAAATTTTTACTTGGGGAAAGGAAGGATTTCCTTATTCAAATTTTGTGACTAATAATGAAAACGATCTTTACAGATTGGTTATACAAGGTAATCGACCATCTATAGATCCTTTGATAAGAAATAACATAGGAAGTTCTATAATTAACTTAATACAAAGTATGTGGAGAACTGAACCAGAAAGAAGGCCGAGTATAGGAAGCATAGTGACGACTTTATCCACGCTTCGTAGTAATAATACTAGGAGATAGAAATTTAATTATAATTTAGTTATATCTTTATTAATTTCCTTTTTAATTTTATTTTTAGTATATGAATAAATATATATTTAAGTTGAACTAATAAAATAATTGTTGCGTAAAGGTGTGAGGAAGGTTTAAGCAAATCATTAGCTTGTATAAATTTAGGCTACAGTTGTATTTATTTTCCATATGTCAACATTTTATGAAACATTGTTGTTTTCTTATAGCTGAATAATTATTTTTTGAAGGACGTAAAGTTTTCGGACCTTAGTATTATCACCCCGAAAATATCTCTAGAGATGTCCAGCTTATAGTTGCTGTCAAAATTATAATCGACAAAAATTAAGGATTTGGACAAATGCCTTATTGTGAAAAATAATTTATGTTATCCTTAATGTCATTAAAAATTAAATTGGCAAAAATTTAAGATTTTAACAAATGCCTTATTGCGAAAAATAATTTTTATTATCCTTAATATAGATAAAAATTTAATAAATAAAGTTTTATAATTTTGACATATGTCTTATTATATAAAATGGTTTTTAAATTAAATTTCAAATATATATTTAATATATAAATAAAATTATTTAATTTATTGAATACTTTAAATTCTAATTATTTAAAACATATACTTATATTAATTCATTAACTGAATTTTCTACATTAAATGAATTATTACCATGATTAATTTCTTCTTTTTGCAAAATATTGTTATCTTTGCTATTATTTTCATTAAAATCCAATATATTTAAATTTATAATAGATGCTATTTCTAATTCATTATTATAATTATTTGTTGATTTTTTTACTAAATTTTTTATTAAATCTTCATTGTCATCAAAGTTTTCTTTATTGGAATCAAAAAAATCACTATTATTAAGCATTGCTTCAGTAATTTCATTAATTGTTTCTTGTAAATTGGCTTCAGATATATTTCTTGAAGAAAATTTTAATTGGGATTTTGCATTAACTATATAATAAGAGTGTATTTGTGCCATAGATTGTAATTACAAAATAAACAATCGAATATAATAATAATTTTTTTTTAATGTCAAGTGAGGCATTTCTCGTGATCTTTATTAATAGAGTAATTGAACTATTACATGATTAATATTAAGATACTAAGATATATCATTATATATGTCAGCCTACTACTATTCTAAGTATATTTCTATTAAAAAAATCTTGAGGCAAGAAAAAGAAAAAGTAACTACTTAGTTTGGGGAATAATGCCTCCCTAATAATTTATTTTATCCTGTATAGGCATGAATAAGTTTTGGGAAAATAATTGAAGAATGATATTAATTAGTTTGTCATTTTGATTTGTATTGTTGGGTGTGGAATTGCTCAGAGTTGTTTGTTGTTGTTAGGGTTGATGTTTTTTGTTTTTTTCTGTGTTGTGGGGTTTGTTATTATTGTTGTTATTGTTGTTGTTGTTTTTTTTGTATTTGGTGTTTTGTGATGTGTCTAGGAATTTTTCTTCTGCAATCATCTCCTAATTTCTGGGTATTCATATTTGTGTGTATAGTAGTTCAAGTGTTTTGTTTTGAATTTTGTTGATGTTTTTGAGATCAGTTTATGTTGGTTTGAGATTTTTGAAGATTGTATTTGGTTGTAGGTTGCCCATTGCAAAGTTAACAGTATTAATGTTAATGTTTAATAGTTTTTGGATTTGTTTTTCATCAAAATTTTTGTTGTTTTTGAATTTTTTTCCCAATAGTATTTGCATGTCATTAATTATTTTTTTGAGTGTTGTTAAGCTCTTTTTGCAGGTCCAAAGATAATGAGTTGTTTCTGGATTTGTATTGCATCATGGACATAGATCGTTGATGTATATGTTTGGGGATGTTATGTGAAGGTGTGCTTTTGTAGGAAGAGTATTGGAAAAAATTTTGAGATGGAAATTGTACAGTTTGGATTGGTATTGTATGATTGGAATGGATATGTTTTTGAGAAATAAATATTAGAGTTTGTGCAAGAAGTGATAAGTCGGATTTAAAAGTTGTTTTTGCTCTTTCTGAATGAATTATTTCTATTAAATGTTGTATTTTTTGATTTGCTTGAGATAATTTCTAGTTGAAGGTAGAGAATTTTTTTGTGTATTTGTTAATGTGAATTGAATAGAAAAGGTGTTAATGATGTTTATTTGGGGTATGATAGTATTAGTGGATTGTATTTTGAGTATTTTTATGGTGGGTTTATAGAAAGATAGATGAATTTGGAGAGTTTGCATTATATTGTGAATGTTTGTGATTGTTAAGAAGTAAGAAAACTTGTATTTTTTCCTATGATTGGATGGTGGTGGTGCGAAAGTTTTGCTATTAATTTTGAGGCATTTGGAAAAGATTATGATGTCTTTTACTTTGTTGGTAAGTAGTATTATTATAATTGTGTGAAGTAAAGCTGGGAATGGTTGTAGGTTAAAGTGTGTGGTGAATGATTGATAATACTGGACATAGTTCCAAGTAACTGTTGTAGTGTTAGTGTTAAGTTTGAATGTTAATAGGATTTTCAGTGAAGAGTCCTGAAAGTTAAGGAGGTCTTCGATGGTTTTTAGGGATGTGGTAGAGAAGTGTTTGTTTTTAAGTGAGTCAAGTAGATTTGAAAGAATGGTTATTTGTGGATTGTTTATGATTATTTTGGTTTGTAGGGAGTTGTGAAGATTGTTTTTTGTTATTTTTGTTTTGAGTATGTTGTTTGTAACTGGTTTGGTAAATAGGTTGAGACAGTTGTATGGGATGAGTAGTTTGCATTTGTGTGTGTTGGGGTAGATGTTAAGAGGACATTCATTACATTTTGAAAGTATTAAAGATTTGTTGGGGTCATGATCATTGTATGTCCAGTGTTTGATTAGTAAGTTGTTTTTATTTGTTTTTTGTTTTTTGCCAACGATTATGTTGTTGTTAATGAGAGTTGCTATCCATTTTCTTTTTTGTTTGATTGAGTAGGGGTTGTTCCTGTTTGGTTGAATTGTAGTTGCGAGAGAGTATTGTACCAAAGAGGAGTTTTTCCTTGAGTATTGTGTCCTAGCCTGGCTGAAATGTGTTGCCAGCTTGTAATTTTGTTGTCATTGAAGTTGAGGAGCTATTTGATATAAAATAAGTTTTTGTTGACAAGTTGTTTGGCGAATGTTTTCCAGTTTTTGTATTGGGAGAGATAATAGTGTATAGGAGTTATTCCTCTTGGAAGTTTGTGTTGACAGTTAGATTCTGAGCAGAATATTATTTTGTAGTGTCGGGCTAGAAAAATGGTATATGTTGTAGTGTTGTGTTTTATAATTTAGTGGTTTTGAAAGATATAGAAAGGTTGGCAGTTAGAATTTTGGATTGCTAGGATTTCTGTTTCTTTGATTGGTTTGGTAATAGGACTTGTTAATGAGTACTGAAGATTGGAGATGAGGACTTCATTTTGTAGATCGTTGATTGGTTTAATGTTAAAGATATATGGGTTATAGAATCATGTTTGAGGAAGTGTTTTCTTGATGTTGAATTTGTATTTGATTATTGAATCGATTTTTCTTTGGATGTTTTTGAGCATGTTTGGTGTGAGGAAAGTTGTTTTAAGTTTGAATTCTACTCGTGGAAGAAGTATTTTGTTATAGATGTAAGTTGCCATATAGCCTGTTGTAAATTTGAATTTTAGTTCTTGTGCTATTGTTTCGGTATCTTCTATTTTTTTGTTGTAGTTGGGGGTAAGAATGCTGTGTTCGGATAACCAGATGCCTAGTATTCATATTGGTTCTTTTTAGTAATTGAAATATTTTGTTTAAATATATTTTGTTTTAATATTGGAGTGATAGTGGTTATACCTTGGTGTATTTGTTTGTTGGGAGTTTTAGAGTTCATTGTGATTAGTTTAGTTTTGGTGGGGTTTGCTATGATGTCATTGAGTTGAAAGAATTCAGTTGCTATGTTAAGATTGTTTTGTAGTCCTTCTTTGAATGTTGCAAACAAATTGAGATCGTCCATATATGCAATGGTGTTGTGTTTAAGTTGTGATAGTTGTTGTGTTAGTGCTATTATTAGAGAGTCATAAAAAATAATCCACCAGAGTGATAAGAGAGTTTTTCCTTGGTCAATTCCATTAGGGATGGTAATATGTTGTGTGAGACTATGGTCTGTGATTATTTGGCAAGTGTGGTTTGTGAGTATGTTGCTGGATAAAATGATAAATGTGTCAGGAATGTGGAGTCTGTACATTGATTTTTTGAGCATGTTGAGATTGACA
Organism: Acaulospora morrowiae; assembly: GCA_910591835.1. Taxonomy (NCBI): domain Eukaryota; kingdom Fungi; phylum Glomeromycota; class Glomeromycetes; order Diversisporales; family Acaulosporaceae; genus Acaulospora; species Acaulospora morrowiae. Next base: position 6,611 of record CAJVPV010002801.1, read on the forward strand.
GAGTTGAAGGCTGCACTTATATCTAGTGAAAGAATCTAAAGTTCTTGTTGTGTGAGCTTTTTGATATTGTAAATTGAGTTGAGTATTTGTATGGGTTCAAATATGCTTTGGTTTGGAAGGCCTGTATAGTTGGATTTTTGTAGTATATTGTTTTTGAATAGTATGAAACTGAGCCTTTTTGTTAATATCTTTGTTAGTATTTTTTGAAGGAATCGATGAGAGCTATGGGATGAGTCTCTTGGATATTGAATTTCTATTGAAGTTTTTTGCTAATGGAATAAATGTAATAGTTTTTCCATTCTGTTGGTATTTCTTAAGAGGTTAGGATTTGGTTAAAAATTGTTTGTAAGTATGGTAGAAAAGTTTTTTGTGTTTGTTTTATGAAGGTGTATGTGATTTCAAATGGTTCAGGAGCTTTGTTGTTTGGAAGGGAGTTTATTGTTTCAGCTATTTTATATTCAATGATTGGGTTCATTAGAGTATTGTATATTGTTGGGTTGGTGTTGTATATAGGGGTATAGTATTTGTTCCATTTGGATAAAAGTTCATTATCAATTGTTCTCTTGCGAAAAATATTTTTTAATAGTGGTTTGTTATTGTTTGGTGAATTTGTTATGGATCTGTAATTATTTCTTGTTTGATAGGATTGATGATTTTGATAAATGATGCTTTTGGTTTTTTGTGGTTGAGAGTTTGCTAAATCATTATTTTTGGGTTTTATTTTAGGTTTAGAATGTGTTGGTTGATGATTTTGGTTATGGTTTCTTTTTTGTGAAGGTTTATTTCTACTTTGAGTGTTTTGAATGTAATTTTGAAAAATTGTTTTAGTGAGTTTTTAAGTTCTTGTTTGTTTGAGTGAAGTAGTTTGAGTTTTTGAAGTTCTTCTAACAAATTGGAGTCGGTTGGTAAGGGTGAGGCTATTGATAGGTTGTGGATATAGTATTTGATTTTTGTAGTTTTTTGTGAAGTATTATTCCATTTTTTGTAAATATTTGTGAAGTATTTTTCTATATTTTGGTTTTTGGGATGTATTTATTCATTGTTTCTCAGACTGTAAGGTCAAAAGTTTTTCAAGATATTTGAAGATTGAGCTCATCAAGGATTGATGATTCTAGTTTGTGTTTGATAGTCGTGTTGATTGTTTTCCAGATTTTGTTAGTAACTTTATTATATTTGAAGCAAGTTATTAATGTTGTTTGAGGGAGTTTGGAAATAAGAAAGTTGGGTACTATAAGTGTAATTATTTTGTGATCACTATGGAATTTGGATTTTGTGTTGATTATTTGTGTTTAGATGTTTTGTGAAGCAATATCGTTTATAATCCAGATCTGGTCAATTCTACTTTGGCCTGTTAGACCTGTAAATATATATGATGTTTTGTTAGGATGGAAGAGCTGATAGATATCAAGGTAGTTTTTGTTAAGTTTTTTGTATATGTGTGATTTGTGTTTGGATTTGGATTGTTGAGTTCTGTCTTTTGCTGAGAGTGTTGAGTTGAAGTCTCCCATAATGATGTGTGAAATATTTTTTGATGAGTTGTTGTTGATAAGCTCATAGAGATATATAGAAGTTTGTTTTCTTTGGTTGATGTCATGTGGAATGTAAACTTGTATTATACAGAGTTTGATTTTTGGTTTGAATTGGAGATATATGGATATGACATATCCTTTAAATTCTTAGGTTTTGTATAAGTGATTTTGAAAGTTTTTGTTAAGGATAATGGATACACCTGCTTGGCTTTGGTCAAGGTTACTTGAGTGGATTAGAAAGTTTTTAATATTGTGAGGGGTTTTTTTTGTGTTTTGAAGTTTGGTTTTTGAGAGGCGAATATATCGTAGTTGTTTGTTTTGATGTATTCCAGAAGACAGTTGAGTTTGGTTGTATTATTAAGACCTTGAGTGTTTAGTGAGCCGATTTCCAATGAAAAAGGTTTGTTTTTATTTTTTGATGTAGTAATTTTAAGAAGATTTTTTAATATTGAAAAGTTTTTAGTTAGATTTGTATTCATTAATTAAAATTTAAAAAATTTGGTTGAAGGTTTGGGTAATTCGATTTGTATGATATATTCTTTTGATAATCTTTAGAAGCTGAAATGTTTTTTTAGCTTGTAGATTTTTAAGATAAAATTGGCATCATTGATAATTGAAAATTTTATTTGAATGTGTTTTTCTGTGAGAAATTTTTTGAGTTTGATAAGATTGGGAAGCTGAGGCTTGGTAGGGATTTGAATCCAGCTGTCAGGAATTCTTGAGAACTGATAGAATTAGTAAGCTTTAATAATGTTAGGACGGACATCAATTTTTTTTGTAATTGGAAATTTGGTTTCTGCTTTTTCATTTACTTTGTGATAGTTGGTTGGAAGTGAAAGTTTGTTTGGAGAAGTGGGTTGTTCATTGTTATTTGTGCTGTCAGTTTGGTTTTGGGTTGAGGTTGGAGTTTGACATGGAGGGAGATTGATCTACTTCTTGGAGAAGGAACTAGTGAAAGTGTATTTTTTGGCTAGTTTTTTGAGGAGAGTGGGGATGTTATCAGAATTTGTTATTGAAAGAAGAATGTTTGTTTCAAGTGAAGCTTTGAAAAGGAATGAGGGAAGTTTTGTTCTGATGAAAAAAAAATCATTGGATAGGAATTTGAAATAATAAGTTTTCCTGAGTAAGATTACAATTTCCTATAGAGTAAAGTTACTGTTCCTTGGATTAAAGGGGAAAAGATGCTTGTATTTGGGATCTAAGAGTTGATGTGTTGTTGGGAGTGGCATTTTTAGTGGTGGAAGGTCAAGATAAGTGTCAGGTAGTTTGAATGGAACTTTGTATTCTTCACGTAAAAGATTTTTATAATTGGAGAAATTGTTGAGGTCACTTTTCTTTTTAATAGGAAATATGGTTTTGTATTTGGTCAGTAGGTCGTTTAGATTTTCTGGAAGAGAAAAATTTTATTTGAAGTAGGTATCAGGAAGTTTGTTGAATTTGTAGTAAGAGCCTAAAATTTGAAGGGTTGCAATTAAGTTGGCCTTGTTTGACATTAGAAGTTTTGTGGGAAGTTTGATTTTAATTTGAGAAGAAATTTCGAATGGTTCTGGTGGAAGGTTGAAAAGAGAATTGATGAAGTGTTTTTTGAGTTCTTCTCTAATAGAGGTATAATCAAGAATAAAAGTTGATTTATTGATGAGATAGTTGATAAGATAAGTAAGAAGGCTTGCTAATTTATAATAGAGCATGTTTTTAATATCGATAATGTATAGATATATGATTGATAGAACAATGCAATTATGATATGGATTTTTTTTTTAGTTTCAAAGTTGATGAAATATAGGTTGTTTTTTCTTTTGTATTTGTCCTGAAAGTCTTTTTCAATTTCAATGAATTCTTTTTGATAGGCTGGTATGAAATCTTCTTTCTGAGTGAAAGAGCTGAAAAATATATAGTCTTTGAAACTGATTTTGTTCATTATTGCTTTTAAGTAGTAAGGTAGATATTTGGGGAGTTTGATAATGGTATCGATAGTTTGAATGATGATTTGTGTATCATTTGGTGCTTGGAGAAGATTATTGACTAGTTTTTCTGTATTGGCTCTGAGTATTTCATAGTATTTGGTATCCCTGATTTCTTGGAGTTCTGTTTGAACTTGTTGTTCAAATGAGGATGACCATCATATGGAGTATTTTTTGATTGAGTAGGATTTTTGATAAGTTTGTCAAGATTGACAATATCATCAATTATCATTAGATTTGATTGGCTTGTGGAAAGGATTTCACTGATTTCCATGCTAAAGTTGGATGTTGTCATATGGTTGTCAGAAGAGATGATTGGAGTGGTATTTGTTTTATTGGTTTGTTTGGGTTTGGCAGGGTCCAGGTCAGATAATTTCATTGGTATATCTATTGTTACATTGATTTCTGTAGAGTTATTAGATTGGATGAAAGTTGAAGTGGTAGTTAAGGGGCTTGCATGTGTATGCATTGTGGTTGTTTGATCAACATTCCTTTTTTGAGAGACAAAAGAAGTGATTGACAGGCAATTATTTTCAAAAGTAAGCTAGTTGAAGTTTTTGGTTATTCCTTAAGAAATAGCGAGAAATTCTTGAAGGCGGTTGTAAAGTTCTGTGTTTAGTTAGGTTTTCTCTATTTTTTTCACAATATTGCTGATGTATTGAAAGTTGAGTGGTGTGTTTCTGGTGTTGGAGAGAGAGATATGAGTTTGTAGAGGTCTGTTTTGGTTTCCTCTTTTGTAGATATCCATTGTAAAGTTGAGAATACAAATATCATTTGTAGAGCCTGTTTTAACTATTTCTTTGATGTTTTTTCCTTCTCTTATGATATGGAATTGATTGGGGAAGTTTGTCAAGTTGGAAATAAAAAGATTTCTTGCAAATTCTGTTCTGATAATTTTGTTATTACTGAAATCAAGATAGAAAATTTGAAAAAGTTGGTTTCAATTCTGATGAATTGTTACATGTACTGGTCAACTCTCGATAAATGCAATGTATATAAAGTTTCTATAATTAGTTATAAATTGTTGATCATAGCAGAGCATCAACTTCAACAAAAATGAAATTATCATATCAGTTAAGATCGTCGATTTTTTCCGGTCACTGGGTCCTTTTTTAAATGCAACGATATTACACAGTAAGTTTTTAAAATAAGCATTGAAAAATCCGAAATTTTTTCGATCTTCACTAAAAATATTTGATAATTTTATTATAAAAGAGTAGATGAATTTGTTATCTACTGTACTAAATGTATACAATACTGACAAAAATATTATTATGTCCTAAAACTAAAGAATATACTATAACTTACTCATTAAAAGAAAAGAACCAAACTCAAATTAATTAATATACGTTTGATATAAATTAACTTAATGAATATTAATAAAATAATATAACTCGGATCAATTAAACTAATGAAATATGCTTACCACCTGTAATTGTAATTAAATTAATTATAACTTTAAATAAATTACTTAACAAATATTAACGAAAATATGCTTACTGCCTGTAACTGTTGATAGAGTAAAGAATAAAAATACACTTACTCCCTAAAAGTAAAGAATGTAACTCAGATCAATTAAAACACCTTTAAAATGAATTTGCTCAACAAATATTAATAAAATATAATCGTAGTTAAAGTAAAGAATATAACTCAGATCAATTAAACCACTGAAGATATTAATTTACTCAACAAATATTAATAAAAATATGCTTACCTGCTAAAAGTAAAGAATATAACTCTGATCAATTAAACCACCAAAGGTATGAATTTACTTAACAAATATTAAATGAAAAGATGCTTATACTGGAATTAGACCATCGAAGATATGAATTTACTCAACAAATATTAATGAAAATATGCTTACCAACTAAAAGTAAACTATAACTCAGATCAATTAATTAATGAAAATATGCTTACAGTCTGTAATCGTAGTTAAAGCAAAGAATATTATTCAGATCAATTAAACCACTAAAGATATGAATTTACTTAACAAATATTAATGAAAATACACCTACCGACCGCAACCGCAGCCAAAGTAAAGAATATAGCTCAGATTAATTAAATCACCGAAGATATGAATTTTCTCAATAAATTTTAATGATGATATAATTTTACTCAACAAATATTAATTAAATATGCTTACACGCTAAAAGTAAAGAATATAACTCAGATCAATTAAACCACCAAAGATATAATTTTACTCAACAAATATTAATGAAAAGATGCTTATACT
>CAJVPV010002802.1:0-12329 GCA_910591835.1 Acaulospora morrowiae
ATTTAGATATAAATATAGTTAATTAAATATAATAAAATAAAAAAATTTTTAGCTTGAAATTAAATTAATTAATTAATTAATTTATTTATTTGATAATAGTTTAAATATTAAGAAAATTTTTTAAAAAATATTAAAATAATTTAAAAAATTTTTTTTTTAATATTAATTCAATATATAATTACTTATATTTTAAATTTAATAAAAAATTGTATTTATATTATAATAATAATAATAAATTATTTACAATCATTTAAATTTTATTAGATGGTTCTAAACTTTTGGCCAGGGAGTGTATATTTGTAATAATAATATATATTCTTGATGATTAATAATATGTAATGATAGTGATTAATTGATTGAATAATTGTTTAAATATAAGATAAGTTGATTAGTAGTAATAAAAGTATTAATGTAATGAATTCTAACTAGACAAGCTATTTCCAAACTGCTATTCATAATAAATAAAAGTACTAATAAGATTTTTGAATATGAGTTTAAGTGTGATAATTATTAATTTGTAAAATTAGAACTATGTTATTATTTTTTAACTGATAATTAATAGAATATATTTGTTGTTTTGATATTTATTGATAGAAAAAGATTATATAATTAAATGGATTTTTATTTTTGATATTGATTATATTAATCTTTAGCAAGTATAACTAAGAAATGGAAACTATTGTTAGTCCGAAGCTAATAATAAAAAAAACCATATGTTACACAAGAGTGATGGACAGAATTTATATATAATCTCTATTTTCATCAAGAATCATAAACATAGAATGTTTTTTGCTTTGCTTCGGATAATAAATGTGTTTGAATATTTGGTAATATGTGATTGATTGAAAATAAGATATTAATTAGTTGTTAGGAACAAATTAATTATGGTTTTTTGAAAAATAAATTTTAAACAAGAATTTTTGATTTTTTTATAGTATAATAAAATATTTTGAGTATTAATAAAGATTGTTTTTTATATATACTAATGGTTTTCCAAGCCAATAGTATAAATAAAGTTAAAGTAAAAATTTGTATTTTGAAATAAAATAGAGTTCTTTAGATTAAGAATATAAATATTTAAAAATATTTATATATTACTATATATCATTACATACAATACCTCCCAAATACTACCTCTACTAATAATACCATATAGTATTTAAGAAAATTGTTGCTTGATAATTGATTACTACTTGGGTATATTAATATAATAATAAGTAAGACTAGTACGTATTTTGAATTTTATAGTAATGATATATCCTGCCACTAATACTACTTTTCTCCTAGTAAAATACCCCCCCGGGTATTGTATACAGTGGTATACGGTAATAAGAAATGTTTTAATAAAAAATAAAAATGGAAAAAATCTTAAGAAAAACTTGTAAAAAAGCAACTGCCACAAGCCTTTTCTCATATAATTTAAGAGAAAAACAAATTTCACAAGCTTGCTTACTTCTGATTAAAGATTTCATTTTAATATACCAGTATGCTTTTTTGGTTCCTTGAGATTTTTAATAGTAAAGTTAAAAAAGTATAGAGAACTTATGAGTATTGGAAAGTGAAAGGAATATTTTTTTCTCTAATTTTGAAAGATTACTATAAAAGGAAATTTTAAGAAAAATGTTATATATAGGAAAGAGTTTTTTTTTTTTAATAATTATTTGCTCTTTTAAAATAATGATAATAACAATAATATAAAATAAGTTATTAATAAAAATATTAATAAAAGTTAATAATATAATATAAATTATAAAAGAAAAAAAAAGTATAGAAAAAATTATTAATAAAAATAAATTAATTTTTTGATAAGAAAAAACAAAATATAATACAAAAGAAAAGATAATAAATATTTAAATAAATTGTTATTCATTTTTGCTTTAAAAAGTTTAACTTAAAAAAAAGATCAAGTTAATAATATTTTAAAAAAAAGTTATATACTGTATAACTGGCACAACTCCTCTACAAGATCTGAACTTTATATAGCATCAATCGAAGTTTAAATTTTAACCTCGAATGTCTATGACCAGAGTAGAATTTGTGTTACACGGTTTGTTTCCAGAGATGTTTATTAACCACATGTTTGCACCCGATTCTTCTGAAAAAACTTTTTTTTTCGGCCAACAATGTCGGCTACTCAAGATATTGTTAATGGTGGTTTTGAAGGTCCTGAAAAATTACTCGAAATTTGGTTTGAATGCTCGTCAGAAGCAGTATCAGAATCCAAGAATGGTTTCGATTCTGATGGCTCTTCAACGAAGGTTGGTTTACGTTCGATTGAAAAAGATGTTTGGATGGATGTTCTGAGCATTGTCAAGTGTAAAATACTAAACATTATTGAAAATGATTATATGGATGCATTTTTACTAAGGTAAGTTAGTTGTAAAAGTTTAAAGGGCGTGCACATAATTAACATGACCGAAACCATTTCCCACAATTTCATTTGGTATCTTAGCGAATCGTCAATGTTTATTTACCCCCATAAATTGATTCTAAAAACGTGCGGTACAACGACACTTCTCACTGCTATACCTCGTTTGTTGGAAATTGCCACAGAGCGTTGTAAATTGAGTAAAGTGTGGAGGGTATTCTATTCTCGAAAAAGTTTTATGTTTCCAGAAAGGCAACCACATCCTCATAAAGATTGGAAAGATGAAATTGCCTACCTGGACCAATATTTTGGTACGAAAACATTAAATGATATTAAGGCGCAAACTCCCTATTCCCACAGATCGCGTATGGTCAATCTCGAGTTTTCCACAAAGTTTACAAAGTCTTCTTCAAGCCCACTACCGATTGACTGTTGTAAAACAGAAAATCTGTGGGACTAGGTGGTTTACGCATCACAAAGTATCTTTTTAAAATGAAATAAGACTCATCTGATTCTACGAACGAAACGTTCGCAGATAACGGTGCTGCTTATATTGTCGGAAAAATTAACGGCGACCATTGGTGCTTGTACTTAACTTCACCACAGGGGGACCTAACCATTGGTTCTAGTATATCTCCGCAAATTCCAGATTTTCCGATAATCGATAATCTTTCAGATCCAACTGGTTATTCAAAAGGAGAATGTAATCATAGCGATCTGGATGATCAGACCATAGAAATTTTGATGAGCAATCTTGGTCCGGAAACCATTAGAAAGTTTTATTATAACCCTACAGATTGCGATGTAGGAACCGGTTGTGTCCGAATTAATCAGGAAACTGGTTTAATTAACCTTTATCCTTCCGCGCAACTAGATTCTTATCTGTTTAAACCTTGTGGATATTCGGCGAATGGGTTATTAGAGGAAAATTATTTCACCATCCATGTGACACCAGAGCCAAACTGTTCTTACGCTTCATTTGAAACAAACATCCCAGTCGTCTATGGAAAAATCTCAAGTCTCATTCAACAAGTGATCTCCATATTTGATCCCGGAAATTTCACTGTAACGATCTTTAAGACTCAAGGGGGAAACATAGACACAAGATATCTAGTCTCTTCACTGAGCAACGTTCTGGGTTATATTCGAAAAGATAAGATTCTGTACGAGTTTGATGGTTATGACTTAATTTTTGGACATTTTGAAAAGAAATAATGTCTAGGGTGTTTAATAATCAGGTATTGTTTAAAAGCCAAAACATGAGTTATTACTCAAATCAGCTTTGAAACGAAGGTCCCGGAAATTCATGTCTTCTATGAAGCCTATACAAAATATCTAAATATGCGGGTTCTTTATCTGGTGTGATTATGGAATGTCGTATCAAAAAATCTATTAAAACTACATAAGGATCGAATGGAATTTTTCAAGAAAGATTGATTATTACTATTTAATTAACAATTTTGAGATGCATTCTTAAAACGCTTACCTAGTGCACAATTAGGTTTGAATTCTCCTGCTTTTATGTGATCAATGACCTGTCGAAATCGTATTTTTTTTTTTTAATAATCAACATTCATATCCAACCATTATTGATGTAACCATAATAAATCCTGAGGATACCTTGCTTATATCCCAAAGATAAAAACATTCTACTTCATCATCGAATGGCTTAGGTACCACGTCAATTGGAAGCTCGAGATCATAGATGTACCTACCCAATCAATAGAAATATTGTTTAAGAAACAACGACCGTCGGCTCACTACATCATTCGTCAAGATAACATACTGTGCTTCCGGTTGCAGCCCACGCTCTGTCACTGTAAAGTATGTAATGGCACCTGCGGGAACAGAATCCTTCGCTATTTCTCTTGGCAAGTTAGCTTCTTCCATGGCTTCCTTTATGATGGATTCAGTTATAGATAAGTTATATGGTATCCCTCCGGCAACAGTATTGTCCAAATAACCTGGCCAAGTCGGTTTCGTCTTTGAACGTTTGGCAACCCAAATCCTATAATGACCTTTCGTTTTAACAAAACCGGTTAAATGAACGCCAAAAGTTAATACTCCAAAAAGTGGAGTTGCTGCGCGCTCTATGACGAAAGCCATATTGGATGGACCACTTGGATCTCCATAAACTGGGTACAGCTCGTCACGCCAACCTTTCAAAAAAAATGAATTTTGTTGGATCAGTTGTGTGAACGTAAGTTTTACTGTATGTCTCCATGCATACCTTTCAAAGCCGAAAAAGTTTTCTCTGTCCTCCAGCTGTTGAGCAGTTGTTCAATAGCTTTTGTACGTTTCTCGAACGTGTTGACATGTGGAGAAAATGTGACTAAATCTTCTTTAATGACGAAAGGACTGGGGCTCTCGTGCTTTTCATTGTAGCTTCGCAAAGCTTGAATTACGGAAGGAAGTAGAAGTCCAATTTTGGTATCATTAAGTATAAGTGGTGTGGTGTTAAATTTTTGAATTTCGACGGTTTCCTCCGGATAAGGGAAATTATCACATTGTTTTACAATATCTAATAGACCAAAGTTCGACGATTCCTTCTTTTCGGAACACATAGTTAAGATTAAAAAACGTGTTTGCACGTCGCATACGTGTTGCCAGTGTACATCGATGAATTGATTGATTGGGTGGATAAAATATAAAATACAAATACTGTATGTATATGTATGTACAAAGCATGTCTTCTGATTAGTCCGAAAATGCTTGTTTATAAAAATGTTTCCTTGATAATACCTAAGAGAACAGTTGTCTTAAACAATTTGTTGTTCCATCAAAAAAGAAATCGAAAATTCGTAAAATCTACCGAGTTTTCGATTCTACTTTCGACTTTCGAAGCCCACCCGTCCTTCCCTAACTTTTCGATAACGTCCACGGTGTGCAAGAGGGGTTTTGGAAGCGCGTTTTGTTGCAACTATGCAACCGATTCTAAAAATAATGCCCATATTTCTGCGGAACTGATTCCGGAAAATCGATTTTATGTTGCAAAAGATTCGTCGAAGCAATTTTACGAAAATTTCCGTAAATCGATTAAGGAAGGAGGCGTCAAAGGAATTACCTGCTCTTATCAAGAATTGTATGATTCAGAGGATAGGATACACTTGACACTCGAAGATTATAGTGAAACCATATCCATACTACAAAAGTCAAACTCTGATGGAGTTTTGACTCTCTTAAATCGCATGTTAGAAGACATGCAAAAATTAGGCTTACGACCAGGACAGCGAGAATATCACGCGCTTATATATGCTAATGGATTACATGGAAGATTGTTGGATTCACGGAAGATACTGGACACTATGAAGGACAATGGTATAGCGCGTTCTGACGTTACCTATAGCGCATTGATCGAAGCGTTCAGACAATCATCGGATCTGGATGGTGCCTTACTAGTATTTCGTGAGATGCAGGAAAATGGAGTTAAGCCTAATTCCACGACATATAGTTCATTAATTGATTTATATTGTAAAAAAGGTGATGTAGAAAATGCTGGAGAACTTTATCGCGAGATGATTGAAATTGGAATGTTGCCCGACGCGACAACATTTGACGTCTTGCTAAATAGTTACATTAATATCGGCAATATTGAAAAAGCCGAAGAACTTCGTCGAGAGATTATAAATAGCAAAGACACTAAAATATATGATAAGCTAAAAATGATGAAACGTCGATCGGAAAGAGATTCGAAGGAATCGACCGAATTTCATGATGAATTGGCGAGCAACAACATAAAAGCCGACAAAGCAGTTTCTAATTTATTACTTGAGGAGGGGAACATGGAAAAAGTTATGGAGCGCTTTCGGAAAATGCTAGATGATGGAGTAGAACCGAGCTCCACGGTTCACAGTAAAATTCTAACGGAAATGATAAAGTCGGGAGATACGGATAAAGCGGTGGAGTTATTTCAACGTTTGATGGTTAACGAAAGTTCCAATGAACAAAATTTTCGAACATTTAAAAACTTCTTCCACAGATTTCGAGACAATCTAAATTTGACCCGAGGATTTTTACAAGAATTGGTCGATCGCAATTTAGCAATTGATGACAATGTGTACAATGCCCTTATTAGTATTCACGTTGAGGAGTTGGACATCGATGGTGCAATAGAGGTTTATAATATCCTTAAGAAGCAAGGAAGAACGTTAAACGTTATTTCATTCACTAATTTGACGAAGACCATGATCGTATCTGGCAGAGAAGACGATGCGATGCAATTTTATTATGAAGTCAAACAAACAGGAGTAAATTTAGATGTTCAAGGATACACCACATTGTTGGATTCTTTCGTTAAAATGAGGAGAATTGCTGAAGCACAGAGGTTATTTTCCGATATGCTAAGATCCGAAGTGCGACCTAATGTCAAGACTTACACCGTTCTTATTAATGGGCTGGGTCAACAATATGATTATGAGGGAGTAAAGAATATACATAGCATAGTCAAAATGGACCTCAATGTCGATTTGGATATGGGAATTTATAATGCTTTAATGGATGCCTATAACCGATGTGGCTATGTACTTCAAGTTTTGACAATCTGGGATTTACTGATAGCCAGCGAACAACCTATTAATGACACCACAGTTTCAATAGTTATTGACTCTTGCGGTTACGGTCGAGAAATTCGTAGACTTGTTCAGATTTGGAATGACCTTCGGGCCAAAAAGTTTCCCTTGACACTCGGCAATTATCATTCGCTCATCGAAGCCTTAGCTCGTAATCAACTTTTTGATGAAGCTAAATATATTCTATTTAATGAATTGGTAGCCGAGGGATTTACTCCAGAGGCGAATACAATAAGACCACTATTGAACTTTTTACATGACATTCCAGGCAAAAGCAGGGATGAATATCAAGTTATCGAATGGGTTAGAAACAATTACCCGAGATTAGCCAAAGAAATGAAATTTACTAATTACAAAAAATAGAAATAGAAATAGAATACAGTGCATAAATGGTGTGAGCAATCAATATTTAAAAACATATGTAGCTTTAATATGTGTATATATAATCAATCTATCTATTCACGTAGGATTCGTGAACTGTTAATCTTGATCCTTTTTTTGTTCAGACTTAATTTTTTGTTCCCAATCAAGTTTCTCTTCTTCGCTGGCTGAGTAAGCACCTGCAGCGAGACATAGGTTTCTTCCCGTGAAATGTATTTTATAAACTGGTGTTTTCTTCGTTGGTAATACCGTCAAGAGATCTCTGAAATAAAAAATTCTGTGAGTAAAATTAGGTAATGTTAGCGTACCATGAGATTAAAAATACACCTACTGAGATGCAACTACTGATGAAGTGTCCGACTTCATGAACGAATAATTGATGTCACCATTTTCTTGGGTTTTCTGTTTGTCTATTAATGACAATTGATCATCTTCATTTGAACCGTTTGAAATACCTTTCTTAACGTCCCACATGCGAACGGTATTATCAGCACTTCCGGACACAAGAATGTTATCCTCTTTACTAAAATCCAATGAATAAATGATATCTGTGTGACCTGTCATTTTTTTAAGTTGCTTTCCGGTTCCTAGGTCCCATATGATTATTGACTTATCCTCACCTAAATCGCAAAGTTTTGATAAGTAACGAAATTTTTAAATCTTTAATCACAATTAGAATTTACCTACCGCCAGAAGCCAGTAAACGCCCATCAGACGATATAGCCAAACAATGAATACCTCTAGTATGACCCGAGAATATTCGAAAACACGATCCACGTTGGACATCCCACATGCGAACAGACTTGTCACTGGATCCAGTGATAATGTATTTAGAATTGGGGTGGAACCTGATGCACTTTTCGCGTACATTTTTTCTCATGAGTCCACCTAACAAATATTCATCAGCGTAAAAACAAAGATTTTGAATTACATACGTCCACGTCTGACATATGTCCGACAAAAATTCTCAATGGATAAATATGATCGCAACTCCATAATCTAGCAGTCCTATCGTGTCCAGCTGTTGCGAAATAAAAACCTACTGGACTAAAGTTTACGTCCCAAACTGGAGAATTATGTCCCTTATAGCTTACAAGATTAGTGTAGGTATCCGTACTCCATAGCCTTGCTTTGATTATTGTAGGGGAAAATTATTAGTTTGAAGCCTTCATGTTTACGCGTATCCACATTAATGAGAGAAATATGGAAATTTGACCAAGCTCACCTGTTCTATCTTCTGAGCAAGAAATTAGATACCTTTTATCTGGGCTAAAACTTAAACCTAAAACGGGACCTGAATGCCCTAAGAGTTTTTTATAATCGCTACCACTCTCTTCTCTCACATTTTCCAAGTCATATACTTGAAGATAAATTCACAATCAATTCTTTGTCCTAACTCAAAATCCGTTGAAAAACTTTTTTTTTTTATATCCCTTTACCCGAATTAATTTCCGCCGTCCTAAGCTGACTCTTAAACCCTCTAAGCTTTTCACCCTTCAAACTCCAAATCTTTATATACGAATCCGAGAAACCTCCCGCAATAAGAGAAGAATCTTCGGAGATGGACAAACAATTTAAGCTAAAATGAAGAATATAGTAAACACATTATCAATCGACTTTTGATGGTATTAAAAATTAAGGAGACCAACCTATCGTTTGTATTATGAAAAGTATAAAAACAGACTGATGGTAGTACGGAGGGTCCCAATTTTATTCGCTGTGTCATGTCTTTAACCAATTCGACTTGTGAATGCACGTCAGCTCCCTTGCTGAATTTCTCTCGTCAGAATACATAAATCCATTATTTACGTTATGATAGGTTTCACTGTAATCAAAATTATCAATAACATACTATGACGGCAGAGGTATAGAAGCTCTATCAGGTGCATCAGAGCTTTGTTCCTTCCTGATTTTTTCAACAAACTCTTGTTGGAGCGAAGAATATTGGTCTGGAACACCATTAATCTATAATAATAAATGAATGGTAGATTGGATTTATTTTGCTATATGGTGATCAATATACATCAATTTTTACCTGTTGCCCGTCTGATTCTGCATTATATTCGGCTTCCATAATTGCTTTGCGATAATTGTCTTCTTCAGTTAACGTCTTCTTGACCTCATCGCGTAAAGCCGGGTCCATTGGTAAATGACCCAACTGAACTTCCTGTCTGTTAAATTCTTCAAGTTCTTGTGACGAATAACTAGGAATCCCAATATCTGTGTGGGACGAACCACCACCTATGGTTCCTTGTTGAGCTAATATTTATGTTTGTATAAGTACATAAATTAAAAAGAATATGCATTATGGGCTCCTCAACGAGAAAACAAAATTATGAATATATACATTCAATGTTAAGATGTCGATTTACAATTCTTAAGAGAAGGCTGTCATCCTGCAAATGATCAATCAATATTTGATATGAAGTTATTGTCATTCGCACAGTAAACTTTTTTGTTCGAAATTTTTGCGCAAGCTCGTTCTCTTGTACGTGATGCGGCTGTGTTATCACACGTAAAGCCTTTAGCTCTCTGTCATAGGTAATGTGATCCGACTGATACTCATTGAAAAACTCGGTTGCTAATTGAAAGGGAATATCGTTGAATGATGGTCTTTGATATAAAAAAAAGGGTGGAAAGTTAAAATTACAATCATTTACCTTGTTCGAGCATACTCTTTGAAATCTGTTCAAGATATACGTGTACAAATATCGGATATAAAACTGCTTGCAATTCGCCCTACGAATTAAAAGAAATTATTATTAAAGACGCAGCCATTTGATTTTGTTATTTCGTTAAAGTACCTTAAACTTGTCCATAGATTGTTCAACCGATTTCTTTAAATTCAAGTAGCTTTGCTTGTATTCCTCTGGACTAATGCTCCTATGACTCAGAGAAAGGTAAGGCGTTGAAAAGTCAGAAATAATTTGTTCGTTAGATTGGACTCTCGCAGCCTCTTGCCGAAACATCAATTCAGTTTGTTTATAACCCATTTGGGCCAGATATTGTAAAACAACCGATTCATCGGTGACTGGTTTTGTTGGTTGATTTGGATCCATAATATTAACACGAAGATATTGGAAAGTATCCACCTCTATTTATAGGGAAAATATAGTCACGTGATAATGCGGATAACGCCTGGAGTATACAATTAAATAAATACCTAAGAAAGATTAATAACCTATTAAATAATAATTAAGCTTTTTGATTCTTCAAAAATTTTCTTTGAACACATACAGTATATGTTACCAAAATTTATAAATTTTTGAGATAATTGAATAATTATTATATTTTAATAACTACTGTAAACCATTGCGTACAATACCCTGGGTATTAATCATTTCACCAGAAAAATTACTTAGAAAGAAAAAGAAAAGTACTATTTAAAAAACCAGAAAGGTGCTACTATTCAGGAGGAGATATTGTATACAGTGATTTATGGTAGTAATTAATTGTATATAGGATCCAGTATTTTGAATCCATAGTCAAATTCATTACAATATAACATCTTTTTATAATATAATTTTCTCAACAATTTTATTATCTTTAAATTTTATTAAATAACAATTAATAAAAACAATACTATTATTATTGATAAAATATAAAAATATTATTATTATCAAAATATTCATGTTATAATCTTTTTATTTTAATATTTAAAGTTAAGTCAAACCTATAATTAAAATAAAATTTAATTTGAATAAGTTTTGTTAAAATATAATTCAAATTTGATTTATATTATATTATATACTGTATATTAATTGTATTAATTATTAGTTTTTTATATTGTAATTAAAATTCTTTTTATTAGTATCTAAGTTATTAATTTTAAAAAAATTTAAAATTCATATAAGATTATCTATTAATTTAATAATAATTTTTATTATAAGTTAATAAGTAATAAATATTTTTAATATTTTAAAAAAAGCAAAAACTTATTCTTGAAATTTTTATAATTATATATTAATAATTAATAAAATATCAAGTTATTAATTAAAAAAAATTAATATGTTTAAGTTTATTTATATAATTAAATTAAAAGACCTACTAAAATTTAATATAATATTATAGCAAATTGATCAAATAATTTAAATTATTTAAATTATCTAATTTATTTTATATATTTAAAAATATTTATTTATTAAAAATAATAAAATAAATAAAAAATAAAAATAATATATATATATATATATATATACTTTTTTTTTATTTTTTTTTTGATACTTGAAATTTTTTTTTTTAGAAAATTTTTAAGTTGTTTATTTTTTTTTTGTTATTTTTTTTTTCTCTTATCTTCTTTCTTTTATTTTTTTTTATTCTCCTCTTCTTATTATTTTCTTTTTCTTTTATATATTTATTTATATATTTTATATTTATTTATTTATTTTTTTCATCTTTTTCTTTATTAAAATTAGATTTTCTTTTTAGATCTTTTGAGCTTTTATAAACTTAATTTTTTATAACATTAATCTCCTAACCAATTAATTCTTTTTTCTTAAGAATTATATCAAGAATTAATAGCTTTTTTCAAAATATAGGTTTCAAAATTTTTCTCTTTTTTATGGTCTTATAAAAAAGAACAAATAATTTATACCTTTAAAAATTAGCATTATTATTATTATCAAATCTGATGTTATTTATTTGTTAATAATAAGACTAGATAAAAATTTTAAAGAAAAAAACTTTTTTCCACTCTCTCTCCTATGCTTGAAAATTTTCTTTTAAGGAAATTTTTAAGTTGTTTTCTTTTTCTTCACTTTTTCTCTTTCCCTAATATTATTTTTTTTTCTATTATCTTTCCTCTCTCCTTTTTTTTTTTTTTCTTTCTCTTCTATAAATCTTTTTTAATATATATATACCTTCCTCTCTTCTTTTTTTTTTTTACCTATAGATTTTAGTTTATTTAATGTAGTTCTAGTTATAGTTACTTTTATATTTCTTTTCAATTTTTTACATTTAAAAAATCAAAAGAATTCGCAAAATTTCCTGAGTAGATAGGCATAGCTGCTATT
>CAJVPV010002803.1:0-12328 GCA_910591835.1 Acaulospora morrowiae
ATGAAATAAATGTGCTTGCAAGGTTATACCTGTTGATAGTGGTTTCTTGAAGTTAAAAATGTTTTGGTAAAGAACTTAATGAGTTTTTTAATTTGAGAAATATTTCCTAATTAGGAAATTTGGTAATGGACAGGAAAGAGTTTTATAATAAAAAAATTCTATACAAAATCAAAAAGCTTTATTAATAGAGTATCAAATAAAATCAAATCCAAAATTGATCTTATCCAAGTTTTAATACTGAAGAACAAATTGAAAATGATCTAGTTAAAACATTCTTTGTCAAAGATCATTTAACTTATCAGATTTTTCTAAATGGTAAAAAGCATATAGATCTCTTTTAATTAATCAAAAACTTTATAATAAGATATTATTAACAATCGATTTTACAGTTTTCAATAATGTTATTAAAAATCTTCTTAAGAACAAAGCTCTAAAAAATTAGAAATTAGCTATGAAATTATCAAACTTTTAAAAAAAAATGCTATCAGCCTGCTTTGCAATATTTTCAACTTTATTATTTAAACATCTATTATTTTCAATTTATAAAAACAAACAATTACTATTCTAATATTTTAGAAACTAACTTGAAGTTATAACTAGAATAATACTAAACCTATCTCTCTTGTAAACTCAATAAAAAACTTTTTACAGAAATAATTAACAAAAGATTTACCAGAATCAACCTCTTTCCCACTTGTACACAATTACCAAATTAGGAAACACAGCGAAAAGAAAGAGAAATAAGTTCAAACAGAACTCTCAGAAGCACCTTTGTTTCCACTAGGCCAAACTACAATGTCAACGACCTCACCAAAGGCTCGGCCAGCCAGAAAAGCAGAAAACAACACCATACCCAACACATAAACCAGCAAAGAAACAACCACAAACCAAAGAAAAAGATGATAAAACAAATACAACAAAACAGGAACAAAAAACAAAAACTTCAAAAACAAGCACAATCCCAACTGTTTAAGGTAAGACTTAACAAGAAGCAAAGAACTGCGACAAAACTACAGAAGAATCAAACAGCATTACCAAGGAACCTGATACACACAAACTCTGGAGTGACATTTATAAACAAGAAAACCCCAACCAGCAGATAGGAACAACAACAAAACCATCCACTAAACAGACAAGTACCCTCCATGAAGTAGATGGCTTATGCAGATAAGTAAGAATTGATGATTTGGATGAAGAGATGGAAACAGACCTTCAAACCAAAAGATGGAACACACGTGAGAAAGAAAAACAACTCATGCATTAATGGAACAAATCAAGACCATGCTTTCTATTTGATAGAAGCATCTGATACAGGTGTTAACGAAGCAAAGTAGAAATAGAAACAAAAGTACTCCCTGGAGATACAACCAGCAAGAAAATCCAATACCTTACTAGAGCACTAGGCTGCTTCTAAGGACTCATCAATATCCACAGTGAAGGAAGGAAAAACAAAGAGCTAATCACTGCCACATTCGAAGATTACCAGGTGGCAGCGCAAGCATGCACCATAGACCTACTCAATTTGGAAAACACACACTTAGACTTTATACTTATGCATGATCCCATCCAAAAAAAGGAAAACAGTATCAGGGTATGGGACATTCTCCTAAATGCAAGATTTATAGAAGTACAACAAATATTCACCAAATATGGACAAATTACAAGTATCTCAATGAGTACACAACAGATATGGCAAACAGTCACTATTACATCTGAGGACAAGAGTAACAAAAAAAAAATTGTAGACATGTGGAGCATCCCCTTCAAGGCCAATATGGTTAAAGTATTCGATACACAAAAGAGTCTAACACAAATGAAGGAAAAAAACCAAATCACAGCAAAGCTTACAAACCTTCCATCTAACACAACAGCCTTCAACCTATGCACTATTTGCTAGCAAATCAAGGCAAAAACATGTTATATCCCATGTAAAGAATCATATCAAAGAAAGAGATTTGCAGTCATCAGCTTTGAGAATACAACTGATCTAAACAATGCCACACAACAGAACTTCATGATTGGAGAAACACAAATCACATGAACACATATCGATATCAAATTATGTGCAATATGTGATGAAGATACATACCTGGCAGCCACATGCCCAATCAAAAAAAGAAGAAACTATTGGTTAGAATTCAACAGGGAGCAGGCTACAAAGTTTGGTAAACTATATAAAAAATTCAAACCAGTGAAAACACAAGAAATCAGGAAACATATCTCACTCCAAACAAAGAAAACAAGACCAGACATGTATGTGGCAGCTGCAAGACATCAACCTAGTACCAGCAGAAGCACAGAACATATCACCAAAAATGCTGATATAAAAGAAGTACCCAAAATTCTGCAACAAATGCAACAAGACATACAAGAAATTAAATAACAAATAACAGATATGGATGAAAGAATCACAAATTTGGAGTACTACAAAGAAGATGGCATTAGAGCCATGGAAACAGAAGAGATAGAGGCCTCCAAAGAATTAAAAAAACAAATCCAAACACGAGGAAATAACACAATCCCTATGCAGGAAATCATAGATCTCCAGATACACCAAAGGCAAACCCACGAAATTATCAATAACACCAACCAAACAATGAATAATTTGTCCAACATAATCCACACATTGATCCCTGGAGACACAAAAACCTCCACCACTAATCAATAATATGGGTAACAACCAAAGCAACACAACAGATGCAGAAAGCATCATGTACAATCTCTCAACACTATATAACTCAATTAATAACTATCCAGAAGAAAATACAAATACAAACAACAATAATGACATAGATAATGAACACACACCACACCAATCCTCAGACACACCAGAACACTCAAAGACCCATTAGAATACCCAAAAGTACAACACACCCAACAAATAAAACATGACATAAGCAAAAACCAACATCTTGGAGAAGCATCACCAAGCTGAAGAAAACTAATACAAAACAAAACAGGGAAGGAACAGCTACTGGAAACATAAAAGATCGTGATACACAATATCAGAGACTTTAACAACCAAATGAAAAGAGATATATGGACAAAATACTGCACCAAGGAGAAGATAGATATAGCAATTCTCACAAAAACCCAGATCACAAAAGACCCGAAGCACTGGATAACCATAGGATATCATATAACATGAAGCAACAACAACAAAGATGCAGACATAGCAATTATAATCAAAAATGACATTGCAAACCATATAGGCAGAATTGAAACTATGCCAGAAAAAGATATATGCATTGACCTAAACTACAAAGGCCACAATTATATAAATATAATCGGGCTATACATGTCAGCGCAAAGCAACAAAAATCACAAAAAAACAACAAACTGGATACAAGAGAGAATCTGGACTAGACACCAAAAAGAATGAAACATAATCACACTAGGAGACTTCAATGCTTTACACAATCCAAGACTGGATAAGCAACCATCAGGAAAAGATCAACTCCCAACATCTTAAACAATCAGAACCCTTATTCAACTTGGCTATATTGACACCTTTAGAGAAATATAGTTAGTGCACAAAAGATACACATAGACAAACATACGCATTACAAAAACCTATATAGACTACATCTGGATATCTTCCAATAACAATTGGAACCTGATGAAAGCAGACATAGAATCATCAAACATGTTAATAAACAGTGATTATGACATCACAACATGTCAAATAGAAATCACTGAAATCATCACCCAATAGAAGAAATCACCATCAATTGAAACAATATTTTTGACATCAAGAGAGCAACACCAAAACAATGGGAGGCATACAAACAACAAATTGAAGAAGAAATCAAACAACAGGAAGCCCAAGAACAAGCAAAGCTAACCATATCAAACCAGTTCTGGAACAAAACATGGGAAACTATTTGCAAGGCAGCATATCAACATATTTCCAAGAAAAAGAAACAAAAAAAAGAATGAAATCCAGCCTACTAGCTAACAATTAAACATCAAAAAATCACCACAATTAGAAAGCTAAACATATTAACAAGATGATTTTTCATTCTAAACCACAAAACAGACACAATAAAGATTAGAATCAAAGAACTAATCAACAAAATCAATAGAGATGAGCAACACATCCCAAACCCACCATGGAACATCATCAATTCTGAAGCAGAAGAAATCACCACATGGGTAGCAGTATCAAACAAACATACAAAATCATTAGGAAAATAATCGAAATAATAAACAAACAAAATAAAAGGAAAAAATCAAGAAGGCCATTGAACAAAGAGAAATCAACTACACAGAGAACAAAAAGAAGATGATTGCATCAATCCTAAATTATTCAAGACCAACAATCCTAATGAACAAGATTATATCACATGAACCAGAAATCACAGTTATCACCGATCCCAATGAAATCAAAGAAATAGCATGCACACATTTTCAAAAACATACCATAACACAGGCTGTTTGTCTACAAAGGGAACGGATACCATGGGAACAAGATTACAGACTCCAAGAAAACATTAAGCAGGAATAGTATCAAGAATTTCTAGCAGAAGTTCAGGAAACAGAAATCTGTAAGATAATCAAAAACATGTCAAACAACTCTGCCCCTGGCAAATCTGGCATTAGTTACCCACTCCTCAAATACCTGGGAAAGAAAGCAATAGAAAGGATTGCAAAAATATTCAACGCAATACTAACAACAGGTGAAATTCCAAGGAAATGGCAAGAAAACATAATCTATCCAATCCTGAAAAAGACAGACTGGCAACACAACCTTGACCTGGTAAGGCCAATCACACTTATTGAAACAATCAAGAAAATATTCACCAAAACACTCAACAATAGACTTGCAGAAATAATAACAAAACACTCAATCATATCAGACAAAAACTGGGCAGAACTCTCAGGAGAAGGCACACAAGAACCAATTAACATACTAAATAATGTCCTCAAAGAAGCAAGAGAAAATAAGAAAGAGTATTGGCTCTTAAGCCAAGACATAAGTAAGGTATATGACTCAATGGATCACAAAGTGTTAGAAAAATCTATGAAAAGAATTAAAATTCCAGCTGGCATTATTAACATCATAATGAACCTGCTCGAAGACCGCAAAAACCAGATCATAACATGTCATGGACTAATGGCTCCTTTCAAACCAGAAGTAGGAATAGATCAGGGAGACATAATATCCCCTTTACTATAGAGAATCTACTACGACCCACTGATAAACAAAATTGAGAAATCTAGATATGGATATTACTTCACAATATTAACACCAACAAGAAAAAGATGCAAGTGGCAACTCACAACAACAAAAGTCACATCAATATCCTACATGGATGACACAGTATGGTTGGCAAACAACAGACAAGACATGCAAAGAATCATCAAAATAACAGAAAGCTTTGCAAAAATTACCAACCTAACAATCAACCCAGGAAAAGCAACACTCATGACAATCAATTTCGGAAGACAAGGACATATTAAAATGCAAGGCTACAAGATCACACCAAAACCAAAAACTGAAGCAATCAGAATCCTGGGGGTATGGATAACAGCAACAGGAAACAAGAAACACCAGCTAGAACTAATCAAACAAAAAATCTAAGCAACAACAAGTATGCTAAGAAGATGTAACATCACGGACAAACAACAAAGATACATAATTCATCATGTAACAATCCCAACAATAATATATCTTCTGCAAGATATAGTGGCAACAAAGCACACATACAACAAATGGAAGTTATAATCAGAGCAGCCTTCAAACACAAAAACAACATGCCAAGCACAGCAATCAATAGCGGAATACACTGCTACTTTGGCTACAAAATCTTCAGCACAGAGGACAAACAGATATGACACTACGTTAAGACAACACTTGTCAACCTCAATAAGCATAACATCTGTGGCATCATAGTGCGAGGAAGACTACAACACTTACAAAACACAACATGGACACCAAAAACATTCTAACAGACAACATCTGTATACAGAGAGACCAGAACAATTTGCTAAACCAAATTATTGACATGATTAGAGAAGATAGATACAATATCAAACCAAACACAATATAAGACAAAACCAAAACATTTCCAGACAACCAGCTACACACCATTAAAAGCATAATGAAAAAAGAATGGTTTGAAGAAAACAGACGTAATCTAAAAAAACACAACATAATGTTTATCGAACAAATGACAAATGCATATTAAATATACATGCTGGAATGGAGACAAATTAGAACCATGGCAGGGAAAAAAGCAACAGGCCGCCAATCCAAGTGGTTCACAGACATCAGAGAGCAACACTGCTACCCAGACTGGTCAACAAACAGTTACAAATGTAACATCAATGGTCTTATACAATCCAATCCACTCTAACAACTGGAAATACTCCCAAACATCCATATAAATAACACAAATTATGTAGCAACAATTATAAACCAACAGATCTACATGGGAAAAAAAGACAAATGGAAGAAAGAGCAAGAAAACACAATCCAAGTACAACACATGAAAAGAATAGCAGAAGACTCTCCACTTCAAAAATACATAGGATGCAGATACAACGAACTAGGGAATAACACATGTGCAAGAACAATTAACAAAAAATACACAGTAGTAATCCCAGTAATCAAAACAAAACAGAGTTCAAAAATCCATAATCAAATCATCAGTACATTAGAAAGAGTTCAGGCATTACCATTCACAATTAGAAACAACATATAGAAAGTTAAACAAGACGACAAGAGAAATAAGAAAAAGAAAGACATGAGACAACAAGAAAACCAAGAGTCAGACAACGTAAAAGCATATAAAGAAATGGAAGTGAAACCACAAACCAAGAATGAGCTAAAAACAAGAGAAGAAAAAATGAAAATGTGGAAAACAATAGAAGCTTACACGGATGGATCCATAGAAGAAATAAGTACACACAAGTGTAAAATGGAAATTGGATGAATAACAACAAACAAAGAAACCAATGAGGAAGTAGAGTTCATAGCAAGCGTGCAAGACTTCCTATCATTTACAAGAGCAGAACTCATAGCAATCCTAAGCCTAATCAAATGTATATTAACCTACGCAGAAGTAAACATATATACAGACAGTAAAGCAGCCATATAAAACATTACAGGAGGAAAAAAAGAAAACAAAACCATAATACATATATCCAACTGGATTACAATTAGGCATATAAAAGAGGCAATAAAAAAAAGAATAGTGATTACAAATCTAATCAAAGTAAAAGCACATATAGGAGTCAAAGAAAATGAAACAACAGACAAACTGGTGAAAGAAGGAGCACAAAAAGGAGAAAGACAAGAAATAAAGATAAGCCAGGCAACAGACAACATCTACTATAACATCATATGGAGAAACACAACTTTAGATACAAACATCAACAGTTTCATAAAAAGACAACAAAGTGCATGATGGCTAGCAAGATGACTAAGTCAGAACAGACACATGGCATGGATAGATGGCAGGGAAAAGGAAATAGACTGGAAAATAACACATGAGACACAACAACCAACACCAATCACAAGTAACAGAACAGACAAACAAGATCACATGAATAGAAACTTTTGATACAGAATGCTTAACAAAGAACTTCCAACTCTCAATAAACTAGCAGAATGCAGATCTGACCTCTACAAAACAGCAACATGCCTAATCTGCAAGACAAATATAGAAACATACCAGCACATGATATACGAACACTAAAAAGAGAACATTACTGACGAATACAACAAAATCGTCAAACAGGAGAGTAGCGCCAGGGCAAGGAAAATAGGAAAAAAAGAAGAACAACATCTGAAACACAGAATTATTGACTCAGAATATACAAGAATGCTAATAATGAAGGCAGTGTTTACAAAAGAAACAGTCAAATACATAAGAAACAAAGTAGAAAAGAGAGTCATAAAGATATGCAGAACAATTACAACCCATGTGGATACAAGGCTGAAAGAATGGTGGAAGGACAGAAGTAGTAAGATAGCAAAATGGAAAAAAGAAAATGGTATTACAATCCAAAAGAAAAGAAGAAAGAGAAACAAAGGAAAGGGAAATACAAAGGAAAAAACAGAAGTCAGAGGCCGAAACTCAAAAGAGAAAGAAAAAAAAGCAATAGAATGGAGGAAAAAATGACAAAATGGTTTACAAAGTACAAATGAAATGTAAAACACAATAACTATACATATATCCTATTTACTAACACTAATGGAGCCTTGTCATATTAGTTTTTGATCTCTTTTCTCTTGTCTCAACATGAGAATAAATCAAATAGCTCAAAGCCAATATTTGGAGAAATTCTGATATAGTCTGATATATAGATAGAAATAAAGTTATAATATTTATGTAAACAAATTTGTAAATAAGCAATGTAAACATCACAAACTAATAAAGCATACCGGGCAAGACCCAGCTAGTATTTAAAAAAAAAAAAAGATTTATCAGAATTTTAAAACAGAATCAAATCTTATCAGATCTTAATTTTGTAAAAATTTCTAGACAAAGTATTATAGAATTACTAACTATTATCAATTTTGCAATTCAAGCAACTAATATTAACAATAAGAAATTTTGATTTGTATCTTTGGATATTACAAAAGCTATTGACTCAATTTCAATACTAACAATTCAAAAGTCCTTCAAAAAAAATTAATTGTTCAGGAAAATTAATCAAGCTTATTATTAATTAATTTTTTTTTTTTCGACAACTGGCGTACACCTTGTTTTATTAGGTATGAATTTACAGTACATGTATTTTTCCCTTTATAGGAATTGACTACTACCTACCTATCTAATGAAACTACCTAAAGAAAGTTCTTATGACTTACCTACCGGTCGGCTTATTGCCCTCTATTCTTCCTATATTATCAACACCAGGGTCCTAATAGCATAGGTAGAGTACTAATGTGCCAGGATGTGCACCTTCCAGTCCCACCCACCATCCGATGAATAGAAACTCAAAGAACCGTATCCTAATACGATCAGCCGTGGACTAGCTATATCCAACAAGGAGTCTTTGTGGCTCTAGCTTGGTTTTCTTGAAAAATCGGATTGTTTCTTTTATAGTCTCGTGGACTAAAGGGGTAAGGAAGCATACTCCATGCATGAGAAATGGAGAAAGTACCAAACTTGACAACGATTATCATAACACTGCCGGACGATCATTACACCGCTACGCCTTTCTTAGTATTACAATTCTAACGCCTGTTGAATCAACGTGTGAATTGGCTTCTTATAGGAAACAGCGCATGTTAGGTTATGGCACCAGATATCATCTTAAGATGGTCCAGTTACCTTCACCTGGAACTGAACTTGGTATCTTGTGACGGCGATCAGAAAATGCCAATCCATTTCTTCCGGTTTGAGGTTTTCATGTTAGCCCTCTGGAGGATTTGAACCATTATCTTGTGATCTGACCTGCGGAGCACTAACCACTGTACTATAGATTCACAGGTTATTTGTTATTAATTTATTCTTTAACAGAAAAGTATTTATTAATACTTTATTTTTTTTATTTATTTATTTTTTTTTTTAAATGGGTGGCTTACACCTTGTTTATTAGGTATTTATTGGTAAGTATGTACAAATTTATTTTATACAAATTTATCACTCAGTCTACCTAATTAAACTCACTAAGGAAAATCCTACCGTGCGGCTTATTACCAAGTACTGATATATATTTGACTAATTTGCCAAGGCTCTATCTGTTCCATAAAAATTTAATTTTGAATGCATAGATTGTGTTCCAGTTTATCCAGTGGTGGCTGGAAAATTTCATTATAGTGTTGATACCTGGGATAATGTTTTTATTTGTATTTTTTTCTTTGTTTGCCACTTTCCATAGCTTCTTGTTACCCGGGGTGATGTTGTGTTCCTTTTCCCATTTTGTGAATTCGTTGCACCTGTGGTTCTATCTTTCTTGAAGTGTATTGAGGAATCTGTCAGTAATATTTCTTATGGTTTCCTTTTGATATTCTGTCGATGTATATTTTTTAATGGTTTTGATTATCTCTATTGTTAGGGCACCTCTTGCTATATAATTTTTGACTTCTTGGGTCCAGAGGTTTGCTTGTTTTTTGAGATCTCTGTTGAGGTTGTGTTTTATAGGCTTGTCGGTTTTACTGCTCACTTCTTTGTTTATGATTTGTTGGAGTTCTTTATATATGTTGGTTCCGTTTCCCTCGTATTGCATACAATATGTATTTGTTTCAACTTGTTGACAGTTAAGGCATTAGTTGTCGGTATATGTGTTTGCTGCTCTTTTGTGAAGTTTGTCCTTGGTAGAGAGTTCTAAGTTCCAGAGTCTTGCTCTGAATGATCTACTTATATGGTCATTTTGATTTGTTATTTCTGTTGTAAGTTTAGATAGTTGTCTATTAATGAGGGATGCTTCCTATACTATGTTGTTTAATGTTGAGAGAGAGTTTGTTGTATTAAGGTTGCGGTTCAAGCTTCTCCAATTTAGGATGTGTTTTGTTCTGATTAAGTTTTTGATTGAGGTTGTGATCATATTATCTAAGGTTTGCACATTCCATTCCTGTGTCCATTGCAATATATTGTTTCTAATGGGCATGCAGCTGATTTCTGATGATTTTCCTGTAAGTATGGCTTCTTTTGCCAGGGAGTCTGCTTTGTCATTATGTTTATCATTACTGTGTGCTTTGATCCTTTTCCAAGAAATATTGAGTTTTTGGGTTTTTATAATATGAATTATCAAATTTATAATGTTGTTGTTTCTCAAAATTCTTAAGTTGGATGGGTTAGATTGTGTCTTGTTAATCGCCCCTAGAGCTACTTGGTTATTGCTACAGATAGTTATTTTGCTATTGGCTGGAACTGTTGTCAGAAGTGTGAAGATTGCTGTGAGTTCTGCTCTTGTAGAGGATGGAAATTTGTTTATTCTCCCTTGGAAGCTTATTTCTGAGTCTTGGATTATGTGCCATCCGAATCCCATGTTTTGGTTTGAATCTAGGAACCATCTATGTAGACTATGATTTCTTTGAGTCTTTCAATTTTGTGGCGAATTGTTGCTAGGTCCTCGTATGCTTGTTCTGTTGTTTCAAGATATTTTCTAATGACTGTTTTGTGAATTATTGTTTGGTCGTTGGTGATGGATAGTGGGGGGGAAAGTGTGAGTGTGTAAATTTGTCTTTTATGATGTTGTATAAGCTGTCGGAAGATATTCTGCTTCGTTGGCAGAGTTTTTTGAAGGGTGTGTCTCTTGTGCTAGTTTTGCTTTTGTGAACTGGTATACAAATTAGACTGTTTTTATTTTTGAAAAAGATACATTCCCCTTGTTTTGTCAATGTATTTAGTGAACATCCTTTGCATTCCTGGAGAGGAGAGTGTGACTTGTTTGTTCTGATATAGTGTTGTAATTTAACTATGTTATTGGATATAGTTCGTTTTCTGCCAATAATGCTTGTGTTGTTGCCTTGGGTTGCGGTCCATTTGATATGTTGGTTTGTTGTTTCTATTGCTAATTTGTGATTAACTTTCGTGATCTCTTTTGAACCTCTGCTTTCGATTAGTCTGTGGATCTTTTGGTTCTGTTGGAGTTCTTTGTACCACTTGGGTGTTTTTCTGTTCGGTTTCTTGTTTGCTGTCACTACTTCTACCCATGCTGCGAGTCTAGATCTGGTATAGTTTGTGATCTGGTTCAAAAATAGGATTTTGTTGGCTGCAAGTTGTTTTCTATGTTTGTTGTATCATGTTGGATCTGTTATATCTTTTATAGTCGTGTCTGTTTTCGGTATGGTTTTGAGATTTAGTGCAATTCCTGTGTATTCGTGTTGTCTCAATAAAAAGATAAGGTCGTGTGTAAAGTCGTGTCCTTGGGGTAAGAAGGTATTTGTAAGGTGTGTGCTTGTTATAGAGTTGGTTGATCAATTTGTTTTGTAATTCTTGTAGGCACATGTTTGTAATGTTCCCTATAATGTCTTGTCTGTTAATTCTCTTGTGCCAATTGTTTGCGTGAAGTAGTAGTTGTCTGTCCCAAAGGTGGAAAAAGCCATATTCTAGGGAGTTGTATAACATTGCATTTGGTGCCGATTTGGCCAAGTTGAGTTTATATTTGTATATGGGATTAAGTATACTCATGATTTTGTTACAGTTTGGTTCTGTGAGGATTAAGTCAGAAAGAAGGTATGTGATTGATGGAGTCCAGACCTGATTGTAAAGATATCTTATTTGTTTGTCTGTTGTCGCTTTCCATTTGATTGTGTTAGTATACTTTAGTGTTTTTTCTCTGATGAGTTATTGTTGGAAGGATTTTGATCCTTTGCCTTCGAGATAAATTCCAAGTATTCTGGCTGCTTGGTTTGGTGGTAGCATTG